>JAEUWL010000308.1:0-66286 GCA_018524415.1 Podaxis rugospora
GCATGAAGGAATTGGTTATTGGGCTCTTGATGGAGACTGGGCAGAGGGGTAGTCTAGAGGAATGAACTCACAAGGGGTGTCCGATTGGATTGGGAGGTGAACCGGCTAGTCTGGCCCACCAAGAATGCCTTGTAACCAGGGCTCGAAAGCTTAACGGACGAGAATTGGGGTCCATAACAGTGAAGTCCATAACAAATAACTCCATTATTATAGCAACATGTAAACTAATATCTATAATGAGGATGCCAGGATTAGGGATATGTCCATAAGGAATCTAGGTAGCTGATAGGGTAGAGGTAAAACAATTAGATAATAGAAAAAATTGAGATATCCAAGATATAATCAAGGATAAGAGAAAAAAAAACCTGAATAAATAGGAAAAATGAGAGATAATTGGATATGGAGATTAGATAAGGAATATAATGGGAAAAATAGGAATAGATAAAGGTACTTGCAAAGAGAAAGGTCTAATAGCAAAGGGAAGAAAGATTAAACTGAATATGATCTATAGAATCTAGGTTGCAACTAAGGCTCCAAGAGTTTAATAGGCACAAAATAAAGTCTACAATAGTTGCTTCATTCTATGATTTTTAAATATCAGCTAGCCTGATTATGGAATCATAAAGTTATACAACATTGATGATTGATAAGCTTTCTCATCTTTAATTAGAGAGAAGCTTTCTTTGACAAAATACTTTTCATAAAAAAATGTTTCTAACTATTTAAAGAAGAGTTAGACTTCTTTCCAGTTCTGAGTCAATCTTTAAGTTGAGCCCCAGTACCTGAAGAAGACTGATTGAGTTAGATTACTTCTTATAACATCTCATAGTAGATATATTTAGGTACATTGTCTATAGATATATAAACCATCAACAGCTAACAAATAAAAAGCATTGTTTCTACTTGTTAAAGAGCTGACTCTGGACAGAAGCAGACTATAAGCGGACAGGGGCAGGTATATATGGACTAAGATTGAGGTCTTAGCTTCAACTTATATGTTGCACCCCTCTGATACTATAATGGCCTTAGTTGACTAACTATAGACTTAAGCAGATGAGGGGCAGATAAGGACAGGACAAGCTTGGACTAAGGAGTGGACTTGTAGCAGATGAATAGGAGGAAGGAGGAAGACCTAAGTTGATATTCTGACTCCTCAATACAGCAGTGGTATTCCTACTTATATACTCATAGTCAGGATAAAGTCTAGGGATTAGTAGTCAAGCAGAAGGTGATTTGAAATTGCTTAAAGGGATTACTAGGAGTATATGAGGATTGAAGACTATAGGAAAATATCAAAGTAAGGAGCTTATCTGTATGGTGTCTAGATGACTAGAAGTAATATGAAATAATCAGATAGTGGAAAAGCCTAGATAAAGGAGAGATAATCACTAATGTGGGATAAGGCTCCAGATGAATGAAAAGGCATAGAATAATTGGTTAAAGAGTTCTAGTGAGGAAATATAATAGAAAGAAGAGTGCAGAAGAATATATCTATAAGGAGAGATATTTGATAAGATTAGGAAGAAGGGTAGACTAAATGTGATCTGTAGCATGTGCCTTGTAATCAAGGCTCCAAGAGTTTAACAGACATGGAGTAAAGTCTATAATACTACCTAGTTAGGTAGAGACTTAAATAGAAGTCTGTTAGGATAGCCCTTATCACTGGGTACCTAAGGTTTACTAGGGAATGGCTATCTCACTAGATAGCTTACAGAGGCAATAGGATCTAGCAAGAAGGATCCTAATAAAAAGGTAGTAAGACAGGTGTCTAAGCACACTTTAGAGGTCAAACTTCTATCAGTTGAGAATATGGCTAATAGAGAGTTTACTACCATACTAATTATAAACTAATGTCAATCTAGAGATAAAGCAAAGTGATATTCTGAATTTAAGAATATAGGAAGTTTGCACTTCCAGTAGCTTAGGGGAGAGTGGAAGTAGGCACTAAACTAGTGTCTGAGTATCAGTGCAAAAAGTAAGATCTGCTTCTTTAACATACTTCCAAGGAAGCTAGAAGAGTCCTTGAAATTTGTCATGATGACTAAAACAAGTTGTATTCCTTTTCTACAATATGAATAATTATTCTACTAAGATGATAGTAGTTGTTACTAAACAAAATTTTTTTTATTGTTTCCTTCTTTTTTTAGCTGTTCTCTTCCTCCTCTAATCTTGGCTGACAGATGTAGTTTTCAGGATACAATCTTATTGAGGTAGAAGAATCTGACTCTCCTAGCTAATCTGTTTTAAAGAGAAGATTGGATAAGTGATACTGTAGATTGAGATCTCTTCTGTATCAAGAGGCTATATGACTTTCTCCTGAGTCTTGCAGTCTAACTCATTCTAATAAAGTAGCTGTGTCTCCTAAAATAGTGATAGAGACAGGAGAGTGGAAGGACATTCAACAGGGTGTCTTCTGATGAGGGCTTATAATAAGTCTTGGAGTTTTAAGGATAAGAGATTGATTTGTCAAAGCTTTAAGAAAATTGAACAAATAAAGGAAAAAAAAGGTAGTATCTAGTAAAGAAGTCCAAAAAGATAATGAGACTGAATAAATAGATTGACAGGAATATAGCTGTAAGCTAACAATTTCTGATAATTGAGAACTTCTATTGATTTCTACTAATTGAGAATGCTGGGGTTTGATTTCTGTTGATTGAGAACACTTTACCTTAACAGATGTTGATGTGATTTACAGTCAGAGGAGTTCTTTGACAAACTACCAAGCATTGAGTAGGTATATTACAGCTTCTTGCTAGACTACCAAGCAACAAATAGGCATATTATAGTCAAAAAAAGAGGGGTTTGATGTTATTTAGATATAGTACAAAGCAATGAGAACCAATAACATCCCAATAGCACAGTATGAAGTAATGAGAACCTTAGGGTAGCTACAAGTATAGCACAAAGCAATAAGAGTAGGAGGCTAGGATAGGGATATAACATGGGATTAGTACATGAGGAAAGTCTAATCTTGATGTTAAAAGGTTTCTTCTTAGATTGAATAATGTCTAAGTCAAGACTCATCCTTGTAAGAGATGAGTAGAGGTCCTTGTCCTATACAGGTCTAAAAAAGCTACTCTATTTAACCTTAGATAGCTATTCACATTGTCACTAAGTAGCAAACTCATATAGATTATGCACTCTGTAGGAGCAACACTAGAGAGAAGCTAAAAGGGGAAAGCTTTCACAAGGACAAAGAGAAGAGTTAATGGTAATACAAAGTTAAGATTAGACTTGCTAATCTATATGTCCAGATAATGTATATATATGAGTCTCATTGACTATACTAGGAGCAGATCAATTGTGGCAGAGGTGAAAGGATGGCAAAAGCATAAGAGTAGGATATAGGGTATAGAGTATATGTCATATATTAACAGAACCTGAATATTTTTTTCTGACTTTTTTTTGGCTTATAAAAAAGTAGACTTTATTCTTCCTTAATTGTTACCCAAAAAAAGGAATTTTAAGTGTCCAAAGAGCTAGTAAAGGAGATCTAATATTAAAAATCCCATTAAGAAAGCAAAAAGGCAATTTAAAGTGAAATAAGGCATTTTAAAAAGTTAAAACTTTGAAATGACTTTAAATTTTTCATCTTCTTTTGGACTTTTGTTTTTTTTAAAAAAAAGTAGCATGAGATTTTGCTGATATAGAGGTGTTGGAGAGCACAAAGAAAAGAGAAGGGGAGCTAAAGTCTGCTGAGGTAAACATAGCATGTAGAAAGAGAAGAAACCTAGTCCAAGTATAGAAGTAAAATGTCCAAATATAGAAGGAATGAGTTCATCATCACAAATTGTCATTACAAGGGAAGTAGGCTCTGTGATATTGGCACATGTCATCTATCTTCTCACACATCTCCCAGCCCAACACCTGCCTAAGTTCTGTTGTCTCCTGCTATAAGCTAACCATCATGTGCTTCATCAATTTCCAGTCTTCAAAGGATTGTTCTCTAGTCTCTTCAGTCTCCTTGGAGTTGTCAATATTCATAACAGAGCTACTACAAAACCAGTGGTAGCATTATGAAGAACCTTGGACCACACCATAATATGTCAATATTTTCTGATTAATGATACCCCCTACCCTAGTAGGTTTCCACCTATCTCTACTCCCCTATCAATATCCACTCAGACTAGTCATCAATCTGCCTTCTCTGTTATGTATAATATTGGTCATTCCCCAAGCTCTCTTAATCATATCTGCAGCCCTTTCTGCAATCATATACACAGAAAACTGTGGATGAGCACAGGGTATGTACGGCTGCCAGTCCAGCTGAGTCAGCTTCCAAGAACGTTGTCCCAGCGAAGGGCACCTACCAAAACAGACGCATCGACGATCCTCAATCCTGATGCCTTCTTGACTAACAGATCTGGGTTGACGACGCCCCAGTTCACTCCCGTGGGTGACATTGCGGCAGTTCCTACGGGATGTAAACCGGACCCTGTGAGGTTCCTGATAATGTTGTCGATCTCCTCATCTGTGGTTGCATTGGCTAGGGGTCCCAGAAAGCCTGTTATAACGTTCTTCCAGACGGGCGCTTCGGCGAACCTCATAGCCTTTTTGACACCTTCGCGAATGGTGAGGAGATCAAACTCAGAAGCAAAAAAGTTTGGATCGATCAACGGCTCGTCGAAAGGATTGCTTGACCCGATTGTCACAGAACCACCTTTTCGTCAGTGCATCAGGCGTTTTTGTTCTTGAATCCCAGCATGTTCCAACTTACGAGAAGTGGGGCTGACCAAATAAATAACGGCGCTGTAGCCGCCGCCGAATATCTATGTACGAATACAAGTTGTCAATCGAGGCGAGAGAGCAAGAAGTGCGACTTACACCCAAGACGAGTTCAATGTGTGCGGAGCTGGGACCCGAAGATGGATCACCGAACTTCTTGATGATAGGTGAGTCGTCAGGCAAACGTGTCCACGCAATGTGGCGGGGTAGCACATATTGAACAAACGGTCCAGTCCTATTGGTTTCCCAAAGTTCTAAAGCCCGTTCTTGCAGCATTGGATCGGAATCCAAACTGTCGGACGTGATTGACCAATGAGCACATGGATCAACGAGTATGAGGCGAGACTCTTACTTTGCCCAAGGCCCTACATCAATCGAGTTTGGCACTAAGCCAAAAGTAGAGAAGAAGATGGGATGGTCTGTGAGGTTCTGCCCAACACTTGGATTGTGCAATAGGGTGGATATATTCAATGCACTTAAAGTGCCTTGGTCGCCGATGCCGGAATGCAGGAGGATATGTGGGGTACCAATTGATCCTGCTGCCAGGATGACCTCCTTGGAGGCGGTCAAGAGGACAGTGTCCGATGAATCGGGGGAGCGAATTTCAACAGTGCGGATGCTTAGGCCGTTTGTTCCCGAGGTATTGAGGACGCGAGTAACACGAGTATTAACAACGATGTGTAGGTTCTTGCGGGATTTGGTTTGGCTGTCGAGATAGGACGTTGCGGCGCTACTACGCGTTCCATCATGGCCAATTGTGGACTGCAACCAGCCTGTGGAAATGCAATCGGTCAGTTGTCTGGAGATGCGTCGGCATTAAATGACGCACCTAGACCGAGTGGTGTGCCGGAATTCATATCCAGGTTGAACTGAAAATCGCCACCCAGTTCCTTACTTGCTTGCAGTGTGGCTGAATCAACAGCGGGGATGAGGAAACCTGGGAGTGTCACAGGTACCTTGCCCGTGAAACTGTGTACTGCGGGGTCAAATTCGCCTTTCGTATCGTGGTTATCGACAGGGGCTTCAAATTTCTCGTTCTAATAGCATCACAGATCCAATTAGTACTGACGACGTCAAATAACACAATATCAGTTACCTTATTAATGTACGTCTGGAGTCTGTCCCAACCCCACCCGGGATCTTCAGTTACTTTCGCAAAACGATCAAAGTCGGAAGCCGAGCCTCGGGTGTAGAACATGCCATCTAGTATGACGATGTTAAGGTGCGTGAGTCCATGCCTTTCTTACATACTGTCATTATACTCACTGACTGAGCTGGAACCCCCGAGAATGTGACCACGTTGCAAGGCGATCGTGCGGCCATTGAGACCCTTTTGCGGAATAGTGGTGGAGTTCCAGTCGAGACGAGTCAAAGGAATGCGGGTTGTAGCGAGTCCGGGGATTATGGACTCGGTAACGTTTTCATTTCTGTGAAACCTCAGAGTGGGAAACGGCAATGTTGGCAAGGGACGTACGTTGGTCCAGCTTCGATGACAAGTACGTTGAAGGCGGGGTTCTCTGTAAGCCTACCCGCCAAGACTGATCCTGCTGTACCACCTGCGCGTCGACGAACATCTATGAAGAGCCACAGACATGCCCAAATGAAGATGAGTACTTGCCTCCGACGATGATGAAGTCCCAGTTGAGGTTGGGGACATCCTTGATTGTGTTGTAGGTCGCACAGAAACCGAAGGAGGCCAATCCTACGACAATTGCTAGGTGAATGATCATGCTATAAGCCACAGGAAGTAAGCCTGGGAGGGAGAAAAAGAAGCTTATGAGGCGCATTTATATCTGTACTATGTACTTCGAGTTGCCCCGCATTCCCTCCGAGGAGTTATATTGTATCAGCTGGATTAACACGTCAACGCGAAGCACCATCAAGTTGTTAAACCATGTGTGCTTCTATTTCGGCCGATGTGTCAGGATGCTGGCATCGGGCGTGGGTATTGCATACAAATGTATGTAGTTCGGTTGTGGTGGTTTCACCATCTTTTCCTTAACTGATGCGCCACGGCGGATAGGCATCTCGGAAAGAAGGTCCACTCAGGCTTGACATGCCCCTGACCAACGAGAAATGTCGCTCAAGAGGTACGGGAGCGGGGACCGCAGAGTGAAGACGGATAGCAAAGATGTCAAGATCAAATTTGTCAGTTCTCAGTGAACGCTTTTAATCCTTGAGTATACAGTCATTCAATGGCGGAGGAGAGATGTACTCTGTGGCATGTACAACTCGGAAGCTAGCCCCAAGCGTCAGTCCCTTTTACGAGTGATTCGGCTGTGAGAATTTCGATACGTACTGGCACAAACCTCACACCCTGGGAGCTGGACATCGAGGCTTCAGTGCTCGGCTTCAGTCACAATGTAATTGCATTTCAAGTACAGATTACTCAAACAAATTGGCAGTCCAATAAACGGACCTCATCAACTTCTGATGTTTATACTCAGTACATGCACACAACCAACTTGTGCTCGCCTGATAGCACATCCAACTACTCCCAAGCACTCTTGATCATATCTGCAGCTCTTTCCGCGATAATATATACAGGGACCTGCGTATGGGCACAAGGGACAAATGGCTGCAAGGTTCCTTCCAAGTCAGCTTCCAAGGGTATCACCGCAACATAAGGTACATACCATAACAGACGCATCAACAACTCTCAATCCCGATACCTTTTTTACCAACAGGTCCGGATCGACTACACCCCAGCTTGCATCCTTAGACGACATCGCGGCGGTCCCTACGGGGTGTAGACCTGATTCTGTGCTATTCCTGACGACGAAGTCAATCTCCTCATCAGTGGTTGCGTTGGCCAAGGGACCCAGAACGCCCGTTATAACGTTCTTCCAGACCGGCGCTTTGCTGAAACTCATCATCTGTTTGATCCCTTCGCGAGTAGCGAGGAGATCAAACTCGGAGGTATAAAAGCCTGGATCAATCAGGGGATCATCGAAAGGATTGCTCGACCCGATCGTCACGGAACCACCTGTGTTGTCGGGACGTTAAATACCTTTGCATTCGAAGCTCAATGAAGTCTTACGGGAATGAGGGCTGACCAAGATAGTAATGCCGGCGTACATCCCAGCAAGTGCCTATAAGCAGGCGTGAAGTTTGGTTATTGATGCAGTTAGTGGGATCACTTACGCCAAGGATGAGCTCAATGTGCGCAGAATTGCGTCCTGAAGACGGGTCACCGAGCCTCTGGATGGCGGGCGAATCGTCCGGCAAACGTGTCCACGCGATGTGGTTGGTCGGTGCAGTCTGAACGTAAGGTCCAGTCCTATTGGTGTTCCAGAGCTCTAGCGCTTGTGCTTGTAGTGCGGGATCAAAAGTCAAACTGTCAAAGTTCGTCCTCCATCAGATTGCGGGTCAACGATATATCTCTGGATCTCACTTTTGCCATGGACCCAGATCAATGGAGTTTGGGGCCAAGCCAAATGTAAGCAAAAGAAGTGCATGATCCGTGAGGTTCCTCCCAACGCTTGGGTTGTGCAGTACGGACGATATGTTGAGTGCTTTCAACTCATCCTTATCACCAATACCGGAATGCAGGAGAATGTGCGGAGTGCCGATCGACCCTCCCGCCAAGATGACCTCTTTGGAGGCAGTTAGGAGCACAGTGTCCGAGGAGTCAGGGGAGCGAATTTCGACAGTGCGGATGGTCAAATCCTCTGTTCCAGAAGTTTTGAGGACACGGGTGACGCGAGTATTGACGACGATATGCAGGTTCTCGCGAGACTTGGTATTGGTGTCAAGATAGGACGTTGCAGCACTACTGCGTGTTCCGTCGTGGCCAATTGTGGACTGCTGCCAGCCTGGTAGAATACTCCGGTTCAGTTTCTGCGGTGCATCAAACTCAGGCAACAAACCTAGTCCGAGGGGTGTACCAGAATTCATATCCAAATTGAATTTGAAATCACCGCCCAATTCCTTGCCTGCCTGCAATGTGGCTGCATCGACAGCAGGAGAAGGAAAGCCTGGGAGGGTCACAGGTACCTTTCCTGTAAAAGTGTGTAACGCGGGATCGAATTGACCTTCGGTGTCATGATTATCGACTGGAGCTTCAAATTTCTCGTTCTGGGACCATCACCAGTCCACTTAGTACCAACGACATCGAGCGAAGAATACACGTTACCCTCTTAATATAGGGCTGGAGCTCATCCCAGCTCCACCCTGGATCTTGGGTGATCTTCGCAAAGCGATCAAAATCAGAGCTCGATCCACGAGTGTAGACCATGCCGTCTAATGCGATCCAGTCCTGATGTGTTAACCCACGCACTCGCATTCCACGGTCGTTACTCACTGATTGAGCTAGAGCCACCAAGAATGTGGCCACGCTGAACGCTGACGGAGCGACCATTGAGGCCCTTCTGTGGTACAGTCGTGAAGTTCCAGTCAAGGCGAGTCATTGCGGTACGCAATTGGAGCCCAGGGACTATGGACTCCATAACGCCTTCGTTTCTGTCAAACATGGATTGGAGCAAGGCATGGTCAAGTTGAGAAGGAACGCACGTTGGTCCGGCTTCGATGACAAGGACGTTGAAGCGCGGGTTTTCTGTTAACCTGCTCGCCAGGACTGATCCTGCTGTACCACCTGCAAGCCAATGACCATTTGTCAAACGGCTATCAAGACAGTAAATAAAGACGAGTACCTCCGACAATGATGAAGTCCCAATTGAGTTTGGGTACGTCCTTGATGGTGTCGTAGGTCGTACATAGACCGTAAGAGGCGAAACTTGCAATAACCAGTAAGTTGAGAATCATCTTGCAGGGCGCAAGAAGCAACCAAGAATTCCCTATAGGCGCCTTTATATTTGTACCACGCATGTCATCTGTCCCTTAGGCTGTCGTATTTGCTAGGTTCAACCGTGATTCAGTGGAGTTAAGAGTGAAAAATATCGCGTTCGGTTCAAGGCAGGGCTTGGTTTTCCACTACGTACAGGTGTCGGGCGCGGGTCTCCGTGGAAACAAGCCTGGCAGTGAGGTACGTAGTTCTGCCGTCATTTTTACCCTTCGGCGTAAAATGAGTTTACGGCGCAGGTTTCAGTCATCGCAATGGGGAATGACCAGACAGAAAGGAATGGGGCAATTGTATCTTCTCATTATGTACAAAAACTTCCAAACCCAACAAGTCGTCTCACTCCGAAAAAAGCTCGTCCTTGGCAAAAAGACAGAATCATCTTGGGGCTAGCAGTTACACGTTCTCCAGTGCCGAGGCGGCCGATGCCTAATTTTAGTACTTCAATGCCGGCTGCATGGATGCTTCTTGTTCACAGGGCGGCGATTTGGCCACCCCGAACAGCTTCAGCGTTGCTGCGAAAACCCTTATGATCAGTAAGACAGATGCAGTTAGAGGGCAACGCTAATTAGGTTAACATCATTGGTGATGTGCTTCTCGGGTGAGAAAACCTCCGGGCAAGGAGCTTAAAGTAGAAACTATTAGATGCCTGTCAACTTGAGACATGTTGAGACATGTTCAGCTGAAGTGTGCGTGGCATACCTAACAGTTTGTGCTAATCGAGTAGACGGTGGGCCAGTGTTTCGCTGCTGCTTCCTGCTTGTGGTGATCAAAGCCAACTGCTTCTCCGCCCTCAGCCAACTCCTCAAGGCTGTGAATGGATTATGTCGAACAACAAAGAAACTAGATCTAGGGGTGCGGACTGGGATGGACTGGGACTACTATGGATGGCCCTTGGTTCTCTGAGATTGGTGATCTGCAAAGCGGCGAGGCACGAGGAAAGGCAGCAGGGTGTGGTCTTTATGAGCAGACGTCAGATTCACACTCGAGGCAGCCTCTCTTTCCTCCTCCATCTCGACCGACTCGAGGTGCGGCACGTTTGCCTCGCCAGCTCTCGTTTTGCTCCCACCCCCTGCACCCAATGACTGCACTAACTTATCCATGCAGTACCTAGAATATCCGGGTACCTGGGTGACAACGAGGAGGGGGATAACGAAGAGGAGAATCGAATTCTACACCAGGCATCGTGGACTTTGAAAGCCATTGCAAGACTGGAGACAGTGCTAGAGAGCATTATCCAAACATAAACTACACCATACCTTTTTCTTTCTTCTTAATGATGCTGTACATGACCAGCTGGTTAAGACAAGATGATGGGAATTGTTAAAGAATCCCCGTGTCGACCATCGTTTGGTCGGGTCCTTGAACCTCTAGTCAATGCTTTCAAATATTGCAGCAGTACAACCAGTACAAACTGAGTTTCGGGAATGAACAGGGGAAGGAATTATTTGTCCTTGGGGTTCCGGCATAAGCTATAATCCTAAACTCGTATAGGGGAGAAGAGTACTACTTGGTGACGCTTCCGATTGTATTCCCCTTGACGGGCCGTCCTCTGCAGGCACACTCGACTCGGTTTCATTTTTCTGAGTCCCTATAGTCGAGCATCTACCACCCGGTTTCTCAGCTCTTGCTCTGTGGGCGGAATGTCCACAGGAACGAACCCACATCGCACCTGAGTTCATGGAGAAACCAACTTGCTAGTACCGCGATAATGAGTCCAAGTGGGGGGGATACAAGAGCATGAAGGCAGCGTGCTAGCTGTTAAACAGAGCCTATTACATTGTTCCCACAAGAACAGACCACATAACCTGTGGCGTGCTTGATCCTCAGAACGTTGAATTTGGTCCATCGATTGGCGAAAACGGAGTTCATGTGGGACTAAAGATGGTTATTCAAGTAACAAGCGCCGTATTACAGATCACTTGTTCCTCCCGTGTCATGAGCGCTATAGGATAGTAGTGAGATCGATGAGATATGGAGTTGTCGTCAAAGGCATACAAGAGAAGACACTTCTAGACTCCGACTACGGGAGAGACTAATGAGATCTATGAGACATCAGAAATCAACTGTCTCAACTGCGGATTGGGTTGCCCACTCCGCGATTTTCGCATCCAACAATGGGATTACAGCCAATTACAATCACACCAGAAAAAAAAACATGTGGAAAGCATCATAAATCACAATACAACAAGTCACGAAAGTAGGACCCAATCTACATCTACAATCACGCCCTGTATGCTTTTACATTTACTTGAACTGCAACATATAATCAGTCCCAATCCACACAACGCGAAAAAAGAAAAGATGACTCACGTTCTTGCCATCAGCCCATTTCTTTCCATCAATCTCCAAATCCCAAGCGAGTGCAGCCTCAAAGAACTTCTTATCCTCCTCATTCGACAAATCCAACTTCTTGTACGCATAACTCTCCCAGTCAGGCGCAACGCTTACAACAGGCTCGACCTCTTGGCCGCGGAGGATAAGGGTACCAGAGATCACGCTGTTGTTGTTCTCGCCAAGGACACCGACAGAGCCAAAGAGGTACTTGCGCGACGCCTCGAGGCGGTTGAAGAAACCAGTGATTTGGTTCGAAGACATGAATGTCAGTGTGAGTTCTTCGTTGTACTTGAAGTCGACACGCCAGACTGAGAAGCCGGCGGGATCAAAGCTGCATTATCATCAGTATAATTCCGTCAACAAAAACAGAGATGTTGTACATACTTTTGGTAGAACCACTCGATGGCGCCACCGGGTCCACGGGTATCCTTGTTGGAATATGCCCTCTTCCAATCCTCGAGATTGAAATTGCTCTTTGGTAGGTCATCAAGAGGGTTCTTCGCCTTGGGTTCGGGTGGAACATCGGCCTCCTCCTCCTCCTCTGCTTCTTTTTCCTTCTTTGGCTTCTTCTCAGCCTTGGGCGCCGCGGGTGCCTTCTCCTTCTTCTCCTTTGGCGGAGGAACGAAAGCAATTTGTTTCTCGGTATACTCAACCTGACCGTAGATCTCCTTCAACTTGGGCTGGTTGACGATAGTCTCGAGGTGACGTATGAGGTTTGGGTACTTGAGGCGTCGGGTGGCATCGATAGTCGAAGAGACGGCTTTGAAGATGTAAGCTGCGACGGTGAGATCGGCGAGAGTGATGCGCTCGCCGACGAAAAAGGTGCGGGTGGAGATGTGTGATTCGAGGACAGCGAGACCACGTTCGAGGCGTTCGTAAAAAGCAGTCTCGGACTTGTCGTAGATGATTAATAGACGCTATGAAGGGTAGGAGATAGGGTACGCACAGCCTTGTTGTAGGGAACATAACCGCGGCAGAGGATGCGCACCCAGGTGTCATAGGTGTCGACTTCAGTCTCAGCAGCGTGTGTCCACTGGTCTACGAGAGCTGCGTCTTCGATGCTGCCACCGAGGAGACCAGAGTTGGGAGCGAGGCTGGCAACTATTTACCGTGATAACCGCCGAAAAATTGTGCACAACGAGCGGATACAGCATACGAACAGGAGAAAGAAGCCGAGAAGGAAAATAGATCAGGTCATTGATAAGATAATGTCGAAACAAGATCAGAGATGACTCACGATAGCGAGCGATAGCAGCACCCTCGAATACTCTGAAACCATCCGCGCTTTCATATGCGGGAATCTTTGCAAGAGGGAACTTGGAAATGAACTCTTCCGATTTATTCGTTACACCGATTTCGACGGGTGCGAGCGTGATATCGAGACCGCCGAGAGCAGCAACGCCCCGAATCTAATCACATCATTGTCATCGTCACCGACACGCCACCAAAGGAAGGCACCCAGGAGGCAAACAAACGAGATATTTGAGTGGGCGGTCAGGTAGAGCTGACGAAAGAGACGTACGATTTTGCCCTTGTATTGCGTAGGGGTGGCGTAGAGAGTACCGATGGGGGCCATTTTAGATTTTTGGTGGGAGGAGGGAGAGGAGAGATTTTGGGTTTTATCTGCTGATGACAATTCTGAGAATCAGTAAATCACTGATCGCATTTTTTAATCGTCACGTTGCCCGGCCCTTCAGGGCAGGCCCAAATCTAATCGATCACTACCTTAGCCGCTCATAGCCGATTTGATCCGCGAGATTGAACAAGTCCAGACAAAATAAAAGCAGCCATAACGCTAATCCAGTGTATTGCTCTGCATTATGCAGGTAACAGGAACAGGGGCAACTATACTAGACCTCCAGCAAGCTAAGCACAATGTTCTGCGAGAAAACTCGTCAGCGACACGTCAAGATATGTACACAAAACAAGTCAGAAGAAAGCATGTCTCTACACAATGATTAAGACAGGGATAACTGAAGAATGATATTCTCTTCATTCAAAGAAATCATGGAAGTGATACTCACCTAATTTGATTTGGTGCGTCGGTCATAAGCAGAGCACTTAACAGTTAGAGATGAGATGGATTTAGAAAAGTTTTACAACCTTTTATAACCTGCACATTAGGGCAGGTCGTTTGATCCGTGTAACACAATGTGCCACAAACCCTGACTATCATTTTCCCCCTGACGCGTTGAATTCTGAACTCCCAACATTCCGATCTTTGCTGTTCTACAAACACCCTGGAGGGCCCCCAGTGAAACTACGACCTTGCCCTCTTTGTCTGTCATGTCGAGTTTCGTACAACGAAGAACTCACTGATATTCATGCCCTCAAGCCAAGTCACAGGCTTCCTCAATCTTCCGAAACCTGCACAAAAGTACCCTTTGCACCTGTCAGTTCCTTCACGATGAAGGAGGTTGGACCTGTGGTAAATGTTGCACTTGATTGGGAGGGTTACCTGTCCAGGACGTTAGTTGCGCAGACTCACCAAGGTCCGGCACAATACTTCAAGCCCTCACGCTGCCCGATTGACCAAGTTTGATGTCGACCACACCTACCTGAAGTTTCCGGTCACAAATTGCAACTTCCACCCTCTTGACAGCTCGCTCTCTCCTCCTTCCACTCCTCCATGTCCTCCACTTCAGCAAGGACCAAGCCAAGAACGCTGGTGCTTCCTCGGACGCGACATTCCTGCCTGCCACCTACAGCCTACAACCTGACACGTCTTGACCATACCGAGCCCATCTGAACTGGCGTCTGGGGTGAGGCAGCATGTCTAAGCATCGGGGTTCCGTGATCCACCCCTCTCATCCCTCCGCCTCCAGCTACGCACCGCACAATCAGCACATCCAGCCCAAGTTCTACCCAAGGTACACGACGACACCTGCCTGCCCTATGGTGCCATCCACATGCGCAGAAGCCCAACGCCGACTACTACAACACCAACTACTCCTTTTCACCTACGACTTCTGAATGAGGCATGGAAGGTGTCTCGTAGGTATGATGACTGTCGAAAATAAAAAGGTGGGGTGGGCCGTCGTACATACGCGGAGACCATAGTAAAGCATGGTATGACGCATGTAGGTAGTAGATTACTGAGGGAAGGAAAGGGCCGGGGCGAATACAAATATAGACTCTAGGAATGTCAGCTCCACAAGTATGTATAATAATGTCAGATATTGCCATAAAGTTGAGCTCCCATGATGCAGGTGATTGTCATAGTCCTATCGCATACTACCTCTTCTGACAGACTCCGTAATCCTCATCACCACCTACAGGCCCTCTTCAGGACATGGCCAAAGGAATTGAACGAACAGGTGTACTTGGGAACGTGACGCTGACCTGGGCGGCCCGGCTGGGAGATCTGATTACTGCATGACCTGATTATGCTTAATTATGACCCGTAAAGTGGCTACGCAACCACACCGGCTCATTCAGCCAACTTCTTTCAACTATCATTGCCACGGGCATTCCTGCCGAAACAAGATGCTAGCGCGTCCATGGCACCATTGACCTTGCCGGACGTTCACAAAGCGAAGCCGTCCGGACGCGTATACTTCGCAACATCATCTTTGAAATCCTGAGTTTGGTATCTCCCTTGGGACTGACAATGTGTTGTTAGTATCCCTCCGTTCCCTGCCCACCGGTGGAAAAGTTTTCGATCTCTTCCTCCTATGGCTGAGCAAGGACATGGCTGGGAATTCGAAGTATTTATATAAGCCCCCCACATTACCAACCCACGACCCAGAGAATATCCACATAATCCTCTGTCAACATCCGTCTCCGTGACTATGGCAAGAAAATCACTCTTAGGGTTTCTACGTGACCAATATACAACGGTCCCTCCTGTGATCAATGCCAATTTGAAGGACAAAACCGTTGTCGTCGTTGGAGCCAACACGGGTATAGGCTTTGAGGCAGCCCAACATTTTGCTAGAATGGATACAGGCAGGTTGATACTTGCGTGTCGGAGTCGGGAGAGGGGCGAAGCGGCTGTTGAACGTGAGTTTATCACCGCCTTTCCGCCATGGATCACATCGTTGATATCCACGATTGGATGACAGGTTTGAAGCAGGCGACGGGATACTCCAAAGCGGAACTTTGGATGGTCGATCTCGCTGAATTTTCGTCAGTGAGAACATTTGTGGATCGAGCCTTGAAGGACTTGGAGAGGTTGGATATCCTTATGTTGAATGCCGCGATTTCTTCCGAGAAGTACAAAGCAACGAAAGACGGATGGGAGACAGGGTATGAATACTTACCCAGTCATGTCCTGGCTTCTTAACTCTCAATGCTTCCCAGACTTCAGGTTAACGATCTTTCACCTTCGCTACTAGCGCTGCTCTTACTCCCACGGATGCTTGAAACGGCCAACAAATACCATACCATCCCTAGAATTGTCATCGTCTCCAGCGAAGTTCATTACTGGGCACGACTTGAAGATAAGGTATTCGACAGTCCAAATGCGTTCGAGATTCTAGGGAGTAAGGAATACTGTACACCTCAGTGAGTAAGCAGAACATATCGGTATCCCCAGAAAGCTGACTTCCCTTCAGGATCATGAAAACGCGCTATTTTGACTCCAAACGTACGTCATATCTGACTAATTGGATTTATCCATTCGTTTCTTGTTCTGATGTCAGCTCTTTCACACCAGTCCTCAATGTATTCTTCACTCGTGCCCTTGGCAACCACCTCAAGAACCAACCCGTCATTGTTAACACCGTTAATCCAGGGCTTTGTTACTCTGAACTTATGCGGGAGAAGTGGAATCCTCTGATATGGTTGTTCTGCAAGTTGCTGGCACGAACAGCTGAGCAGGGAAGCCGCCAACTCGTTTGGGCTGCTCTTGGTACTCCCAAGGCTGAAGAAGAGTCGCTGGATGAGCTCAGAGGTGCATATATCAGCCTTGCGCAAGTTGATGAACCCGCGGATTTCGTACTTGGTGAGGAAGGAAAGAAGCGGGAGGACAAGCTATGGGTATGTCCTGCAATGCACACTAGCGGTGTCCGGATCTACAGCTGATTTGGATGCATCAGAACGACCTCATTTCCATTCTTGAGAAATTGGACCCTCATGTCAAAGACATCATTGCGCAGCACCTAGCTGCTCTCTAGGCATGTATTACTACTTGTTTCATTTTGTCTGTTTGCAGCGGCTTCTGATGCCCATGCACTTCCGTTGCTGTTTTCAACCCATAATACAACCAATATTTGGACCGGGCCGTCCTAAGCTCCTAAATCGTGCCCCTCGAAGATCCGGACTTTGCTAGTCTTGACAGAAAGATAATGGCCACTGAAGTAGAGTGGATAGGGGTGTGAGAAGCAACTTGCAACCAGACATGACAAGTAGATAATCCCAACCCGGGACATGACTACTCCAAAGGGCACCTCGGCGCAAGCCTCGCATACTGTTTTGCTTCCTTTTTGGCGTCCTCACAAGTCCAAACTCAACGTGTTTGGCAGGCGTGCCATCGATGTTGGTGAAGAGGTGAGGCGGACGAAGAGGAGCAGAGCCAGGGAGGAACAGTGTTGAGGAGCAAGAGCAGCGTCGCCTGAGCAAGCGACGATGAGACGAGAGAGAGCGAAAACAGGAAAGAAAGTTGGCGAGCGAGAGACGAATCTTATTAGAGGAAAGCTCGAGAGTGTGTGTGTCGAAAACGGGGGTAATCCATTAGGTGTCGAGTCCGAAGGGACTCGACTGTACTTTTTACTACCGGCGGATAGTGTTTCTACGACGAAAAGTTATAACAACGTCCGTACGACTCCAAAATCCTATTCTACGAGTATTCTATGTCAAGTACGAAATCCATGGACATGAAACATGGAAATTGCGTTGGAAGAAAAGAGAGGTTTGCTAGTGCGAGTATGTGGCTATATACAGAGAAGAGAATACCAGAAGCATGGTTACGGTGAAATGTACTAAAGTGAGCGAGGAACCGAAAGTAAAGGAACTCGGGTGCGGAACGGAATGAATGGTCGGGGACTCGGGGTGACGTGAGTGGCGGAGGGGCGAAGATCTGTTGCCGTTTCATGTGCAACCGATCTACGGTCTCCACACTGGCACTAGAATGTCAACGACCGAGGAACTAGCTACCAGATTGGACAAACTCTGTCGTGGGTTACC
This sequence comes from Podaxis rugospora, assembly GCA_018524415.1. Taxonomy (NCBI): domain Eukaryota; kingdom Fungi; phylum Basidiomycota; class Agaricomycetes; order Agaricales; family Agaricaceae; genus Podaxis; species Podaxis rugospora. The sequence goes on from JAEUWL010000308.1 coordinate 17,987, forward strand.
AACGCAACGTGCCTTGCTGGTTTGAAAAAGTCCACCAAAACTTTGCTTTATATGTGTTGAATCCGAACCTGTGGTTTCAGGGCTGAGAAAATATCACATGAGGAAGTGAAGCTGGCGAAATCCACGGAAAAGATATACGTATTCTGATATTGTGCCATTGCCCGACGAGGTGGATCAAGGAACCTCATACTGATTCTCGGTCTGTGGTCGTAGAGTGTTGACTTTTTGCAAAAGATATCCCTATGCCTGTATCTCCTTCTATCGGTTTTCCCGTGTTTACGCTGGTGACCACCTGCGACAGCATCGTAGTCTGGAACTGGCGATTCCGGTTCATGCCGACTCGTATCACTATCGATGCAGGAATTATAGCCTTCCAAATGCAAAGGGATCAATAACTGTAACCCGAGAGCCAGCAACTTGCCAGGCAGCTTACCGAAATTGGTCCTAGCGCTCCAGCGAGAACTAATGCTGCAGATGATCCAACTACAGCAGACGTTCCGATCATATATGTAACAGTGAGTGGTAGTACCACCGCGGTATAGATGGCGCCTGATTCAATGATCATAATCATGATTGCGTTGTAGTAAGAAGTGGCACGCCGGCTTGCAGAGGTATTGAGGATACCTCGACGCCAGATCTCGAAGGCGATCAAGGAGGTGGAGTATACCTGAGTTATTAGAGTCAGCGCCCACCCTGCGAGGGCCATATAGCGGAAGAAAGTTTGGGATGCGCTGTGCCAAATTCCGTGAACAAGGGCGATGCCACAGGCTGTACTGCCTACGAGAGTGAGAATCTAATTGAAAGTTTTAGCCGATATTTTGTGAGCGGCGATGCACCGACCGGTAGAAAACAAAAAGATAGAACGCGACCATGGAATAAGATCCACACTCGCCACACGAGGATCGCATCACCAAGTGCCATCTATGAATCGTTATTCTGAGCGAATGACCCGCATGTCCCAGGGTTTGTGACTGACATTCATGACACTGCATACGTGCGAAATCTTGACGGAGGCTGGAGTCTTCATTGTCCAATATAGCACGATTTCCATGAGAGCGTTTGGCCGATCTGCAAGGGCGACGAAACTGTTGAACATCGTGATATGGCTTGCAACGAGGTTCATCGTGGTGACGATAAATTGCAATGCTACTGCTGTGATCAAGACCCTAGATAGAAATTGAGCAGGCTTTCGGCAAGGACGAACGTCTTGGAGGACGTACCAGCTGATAGGCTGACCTGGTGCTCTTTGCCCTAAGAGAACATAGAGACACACAGGGAAAACAAGCATGCTGAACGGATTATAAGCTTTGGAATGGTTGCATACAGGCCAATCATTACATACTATGCACCTGCAGGAAGCACCCATGAGCTAGAATTACCGGAGAACAGGAGTGACAACATACCATACAGGATTGACATACACGCAGTGGATGCCATATTGGCAGCCGCTACTGGGCGTAGACTATTATTGAGGGCATCCATTTGAGAATGTGGATGAGACTCTCTATTGAAGCAGTATTTATCGAAGTGCCCTTAAGCGATGAAGATGATTTGTTGGTACTTGAAACATTGCGGGATGCGACAGCAGTTGTTGATCATCTGTCAATCCTGAAGCTTGAAGGCCAGACCCCTTGCTTGGCATCAACCCGCCTCATCGTGGCCAGAAGTACAAACACTCTCATCTTATCCCCGTCCCCAGTGATCGGGTAATGCTCGTGCGATACTATAGTCAAGTCTCTCATAACTGGTAGCACTTGGTCCCGTGTTGAGGCTATGGGGTATTGTGGAGATCGTGGATCGGTTGCACACGAAACGGCACCCGATCCCCGCTCCCACTAATGACGGACCCACAACACCAAGTCCGACGCTATTGTCACCCTGCCGTCCACGTTGTTCTCGGACCGTTCACTCGCTCCGCACCCGACTCTCTTCGTGCTCGTCTCCTTCAATAAACTAGCTCCTGCGTTTCACGCTACCGGTATTCTTTTCTCTGATATAGCTTCTCTGTGTTTCATATCAATGGGATTTGGAAGTGGAATAGAATAAAATCTCCTTTAATTTATTTACGGTGTTCTGATTTTCATATACTAGAAATTTCGAGTGGTACGACGTAGACAGAAATTTCATGTCGAAATAGACGTCGTACCGTAGTATAAGTACGGTAGAAACCCTTCGAACGAGGGGGGGGTCGGATACCGGCACTCTGACTATACACACACGCTCTTTATTTTGGTCTTAAGACCGTCTGCTTAATCGCTCACCTTGCGCTTTTCCCCCTTGACTTTAACGTGTCTCGATCCCCGAGCCTCTTGATACTCTCCGTCACCACGCTACTGCGTGGTTTCCTGGACTGAGGTTTGAAAGCTCCGTGACTGACGGACGCAGTCCTAACCAATTACTTGTTGAACCGCCGCCTCGTCTCTTCAGTATGAGAGTGTATGGGTTATAAGAGAGGATCAAAGCACGAAAATCGTGTCCAGGAAGAACTGTGGGTTATGTACCCTTGGTTCGCGGGTTTGTCTACACAAGACCACCTCGAGCATTGTTAAGATATCCTTTGCGTTGTCCGTCTAGCCTCTGGGGACATTATGTCCGGGTCGATTTGGAAAGGATTTGGAAAATTAGTTTTCTCGATGCCCATCTCGGTATCATTGGAAGTACAGTAGATATAAGGATGCCTACAGATCTAATGCGTCATGCAATGATAGGAAAATTTGAGAGCTCCCGTGATAAGGCATGCAGCCCAATTGTGAGCTCCTGCTGATTTTATCTTGCAATCGTAGGGTCAGAGGTCTCTCCCTACGAATATCATTACAAGAATATTCCCTCCATGTTTATGTGATACAAGAAATTTTTATTTTTCTTACACAAGTGTATTATATATATATTATATATAACCTACAACGGCCACACTCACCCTGAACATGGGTGGAATGCGTAGTAGAACAAGAAGAAACATAAGTTAACACATTTTCCTGCACGCTGATACTATCCTCCTTGGACGCGTCGATGCACGACGTCCTTCGGAATGTCGAGGCATGTTAATCCATGTCATAAAGTCCCCTCGCCAGCTGAATGACTACTCTTGGCAAATGTGATGCCTAGCTCTCCATCCTCGGTAGCAGGACCTTTTTCTCCGTTGGGATTCCCCGCATGAAGTTGAGAAAGAGTAGTCGTCTGGAATTGTCGATTACGATGCATCCCCACCCGAATGACAATTGAGGCAGGAATCAGAGCCTGAAAAGGTACGAATGTGAGGCTACAAGTGGCAGGTACTAGAAATGACCGATACTTACGGACATAGGCTCCAGGAGACCCGCAAGGATAATAGCAGCCGTTGAGCCAATAGCGAACGTTACAGTTAATGGAAGCACGATAGCGGTATAGAGTGCTCCGGACTCGATGATCATGATTATGATTGCCTTGTAGTACGAGGTCCTACTTCGACTGAAAGGAGCAGTTGTAACGACACCTCGACGCCAGACCTCCCAGGCGATGAATGAAGTCGAGTAAGCCTGCGTTGCCATGCCTAGTGTCCATGCCGAGACTGCCATATGACGAATAAACAGCTCTGACGCGCCGTGCCAGATCTTGTGGACCATTACAATTCCACATGCTGAATAGTGCCGGTAAGAAAAGAGTTCGAGTGTTACCGTGAGTGTAATTTACCTGTACTGCCGATGAGGGTGATGATCTGGATGTGATGATCAGCCAGAGTCCAAGTGCGAGAGATGGGATGAAGAGGTGTACGGACAGGTGGTAAACAAATTAAAGAGGCACGGTTGTGGAATAAGATCCACACTCGCCAAACCATGATCGCGTCGCCAATGGAGACCTATGAAGCTTGAGATGATGGCAGAAAGGTAAACAATCGGACATAACATACGTTGATAAGAGAACAAACATTTGAGATCTTGTAGAATGTTGTCGAACCGATTGTCCAGTACATTACTATTTGGATGAGAGCATTTGGTTGGTCAGCAAGAGCGACAAAGCTCTTGAACATCATGCTCTGTTGCACAACTACGATCATAGTTGTGATAACGAATTGAATGCATACGGCGGTGAGGAGAACCCTAGACACACGAAATCGGTTCAAGCAACTTGACGTGGCCAAAGTAGACAGACAAGTTTCCTACCAGTGGATAGGCTGGCCTGGAGCGCGTTGTCCGACCAAGACGTAGATGCATGCAGGGAAAACGATCAAGCTGACTAGGGTATAAGCAAAAGTGAAGTCGCCGAATGGAGGTATAACACACTAGGCACCTATGTGGATTGGTTAGTAGGTGACGACGCAAGAGACAAGAAATGCGGTACCGTATAGGATTGACATGCTAGCTACTGCCGCCATGTTAGCAGTAGCAACGGGTCGTACACTATCATTGATAGCATCCATGGTGTGTTGCGAGGGAATGGCGGACCCAGTTGAAGGCGTTGGAGCGGGCAGGAATCTGTTTGGCTACTTATACTCTCTAGAATATTTTGCAGGTTTACTACGGTCAAATGGCCTCGGCAACTTTATTCGGAGAAACTGGCGATGGCATCACTATGGAGCACGCGTATCATCAAAAAGACTGTTGATCGGTGGGGTATCACCAATCCAAACTTGGAGAACAGGGCTTGGAGATCGTGTGGGAAACAGATCATGTTTCGATATATCATCCAGCACTGTTTGAACATCAAAGAAATGTTTATCTTTGTGATAATCGCCGGGTTTTACGGGAAAAGGGATCTGGAGAAAAAGCGATAGTACAGCCCTCCTTCGATTCACCCGAGTGAAAGGAGTGAGAATGAGACCGAAAACCCGGTACCAAGACAGTTTTCTCGTTCGATACGAAAGGGTGGCAGCGGTTTCTACTTCGCCTCCCCGCCGAGGTTGAATATAACACATGACATAGTCAAATCCAGGCAGTGTGCTTCCGTCTCGATCCCGATCCTCTCTTCTACGCCAGCTCATGCCGATCGCCAGGATGAAGCTGGGCTTCCATTTCTAGTGTGCAACGTGAGGGTGGAGGAAACCGGGAAGAAAGATTCGGGGGCGGCCCGGCTGGACCAGGTACTGAAATAGGTGGATATCCCGTTGGATTACATAGGATTCCATTCTTGCCATCTAGGAATTCGCTAGCGGATCTTTACAGTATATCTAGGGCCTACTTTGCGACCGGAAAAGCCTGGCCATTACGAGCAACCCTGAATGGGGGACATTGCGGACGAGATTGATCATGTGTTTGGAACACGAGTGATGGGAGGATCAGATTGTTCAGATGAACTTGCCGTCTCAGGGTCATCAGGAAATAAGTTGGGGTGTCAAGGATCGCGCAGGCCTTGCCCTCCTCACCTTCAACCCATCTCTGATTGCAACATGAAGGACCGAAGTCCATATTCACCGTTCCTGCACCTCCTTACCCAGTTCCTCGTCTTTCTCACCTTGATCCTCCCCCCTTCCTTCCCTACCACCCTTCGCCGGGTGTTCTTCGTACCTATAGCAGCCATCGTATACCACATCGCGTTTTGTTCCTCGACTGGTGACAGAACAACGGACTTCGGTATTGGCCCAGCAGTTATTTCGCAAGGTGTCATCGCGCTCGACTTCGTGTTACTCCATGATCCCAGGAAGGAGCTTAGGAGGAAACGCCCAAATAGGAATGTCGAGAATGAAGGAGAAGGTTGCGAGGGAGGTCCAGGGAAAACTATTCAGCAACGTGTCGATTGGGCTCTTGCGCTCCTTGTCAACCCCCGTGGCTACGGTTGGTCGTTTGAACCATCTCCTGGCGTTCTCCCAGCTCGACCACCCGCGAACGTCACTCGGGCAAAATTTCTCCTCGGACAACTCAGCCAAGTGCTCCTCTGCGCTGTCATTGAGATCATTACTTATATCTTGAATGATATTAACCCGGCTCTTCACCTCGAAAGCGGAATTTGGGGATCAAATGCGGATTGGAGGTGGAGAATGGTCGCCGTCTTGGGCGTTGCCGCAGCTGCATACGCGAGGGTGAATATGTTGTACTGCCTAAGTGCGGCGGCAACTGTCGCAACTGGCCTGTCGAAGCCCCAAGCATGGCCCAATCTATTCGGAAACCTTTGGGATGCCTGGAGTGTGAATGCATTTTGGAGGTGGGTATCAGCTCTCTGAATTCTTGGAACCTCCCCTTACATAGCAACTTTCCTCACTCCGGCATGCAGCCGCGTTTGGCATCAACTCATCCGAAGGGTAAGCCTCCAAACGTGTATGCCAACTCTCTGTCAATGACCTCAATTTAGCCGCTAATCTCGATTACCAACACCATTCTGCCGTCGACGAAAGGTGCACCTGGTGGAGGATACGACCTTCTCCGTCTGTTCGTTCTCTTCTTCGTGTCTGGGGTCATCCACGCCGCTGGGGAATATATGATGTTGAACGCCTTCAGCCTCGAGTCACTTCTGTTCTTCGCACTTCAGCCTGTTGCCATCACTTGCGAAAAATTTATCCTACGCTTATTCCGCACCAAGAGTCCAAACTCTTACGGAAAGGTCCTCGGGTACCTGTACGTCCTTCTCTGGTTCACGTGGACTGGTCCTTTATTCCTCGACCCTATGATCAAGGGAGGCATGTTCGAAGACGAAAAGGGGACATTGGGCCATACAGTTGTGCGTTCTGTACTTCCGAAACTTGGAATTGACTTGAGACTTCGGTGAATGGGTTTATGGGGAGGGGGTAATACGGTTATGAATCGTGTCCTAATACCTCTATGATATGATGGATAAAAAGGCTAACTCCTTGCTCGGATTGTACGTGCTATCCCTTGCCCTGTATGTTTCAGGTGCTAAAATGATGTTAGGGTCGTTACGCAGATGATGTTTTGCATAATCCTCGGCTTGACTTGGCTAGATATTCTTCTCGTAACACTTCTACATCATTACAAGGCTCGAGAACACTGTCAACCCAATTGTGCTTTACTAGATTGCCTATTTATTTCTTTCCACCCTTCTTTGGAGCTGGGGGTGCGGGCTTTTTTGCAGGTCCTGCCTTGGGCGCAGGTTTCTTTCCAGGAGCAGGCTTAGGCGCTGCCTTGGGTGCAGGTTTCTTCTTGCCCGGGGACGTTTTCGGAGGAGCCTTCGGATCCTTTGTCTTTGATTTGGAAGCGGGTTGAGCTTTCTTATTGGCTTGACCCTTTTTTGTGTCGGCACAATGTAGCTTGTATTGTCCGTGAGAATCGCCCGATGTCTGGCCATCGAATTCTGTGAAACTTGATCGCTCGTCGAGAGTGAGGACATCATCGATCTTTGCGGCATCTGTCATCGGCGCAATCAGTGCCGCATGTCACGGAAAAAGGGGGGGAAGGTGTGCGAACATTTATAGTGCTTGTCCCCTTTAGGGTTTGCCTTGGGTGCACGCTAACGGGCAAAAGTTAAGCCACTTGGACAGAATGAAGTACAAACAGAGGTACCGCGCTGTCATAATTGAACCAAACCCAGCCAGTGGCGGCGACGCGTATTTTACCGCTTCCCTTTTGCTCGCAGGACTTGACACTCAGCTGATGGTTGTGCGCGGATAGTCAATGATCATTGATTGTACCCCTTGAAGTCGAGGCATACCTCAACGTCACAAGTGGATCCATCGCGGTCCTTTGCACTGACACTACTTTCTTGAATAGTGTTTGTCTTGGTGGAGAAGCTGTTAATCGAAAGAGGTCTGGATGAGACATTGAAGGATCAACGTTAAGTTGGCTCACGTCTGTCCTTGAGAATTGGTAAAATCTGCGGAAGTAGACATTTCTGCTTCTGCCCCGAACAAATCAGGGATTCCAATGCTGACGCTAAGGTGAGCCTCATAACCGAATGACGAAGTCCCTGATCACTATTCAATACAAGCTGTACCGAGGGGTGAGGGGAACGTACTGGAAATGGTCCAGCTCGAACTGGTTTCCTCGCCCACAGAAATCTTAACTGTGCTTGATCCTGATGTACCAACTGCAGTACCGCGGAGTGTATTAGTGTTGGTGTGACATTGCGGTCGACCTGGATTAGTTAATAAGTGGGTTGGAGTTTTGGTGGACATGATCGATGTCAGATACCTTTGGGAGTAATCTTGACTTGATCATCGCTAACGCAAGTCATGGCTCCGTTGTCCGGGTACTAGATCACACATTCTGAGGTAGTTCAAATGCACGAGTTGCAAATTATTTACCTCCTTCGGATTAGTGACAATGTTCCAACCGCCATCCCCCCAAGTATCCTTCGCATATTTCTCCAACTTGGCCCATCCCGGCACTGGCAGGGAAACATCATGATAAGGTGATGTAGCCAAGTGTTAACCATGATACGTACTCTTCTGTGCTTGATCCACACTCAGTGCAGTGCATTTGCCCGCCCCTCGCCGGTTGAGGTAGACGGACTCCTGCAAAGCTTCCCCGCCACTTCGAGGAAGACGGTTGACTTGGACGATCCCGTGATCCGGAGGGTATGGCATAGCCAATGCGGGTGCATAGGCCAAGATATCAAGTAGGGACAAAAGGAGCAGGAAGGATGACTAACGAAAAATCAGCATTCAAGGCTCGAATGAACAAAGTAGCGACACCAACTTTGTGTCTCTGAGTAATAGCCATTGTGAGTGTAAATGGCAACGTTAATATGTTCTGAAGGAGCTGCCGAAGTCGTAAGGTCGTGAAAAAGTTGTGCAGTCGTGAGGGTGGTGAGAGCAGAAGGGCTTAGGAGAACCGAAACCAGCGGTTCAGAAAATTCAAAGTGAGGATGGGCTTGGGGGAGACCTGCTCCGCGCTTGCTATCCCATGCACTCAGAAGGCCTTTAAATAGTCTTCGGCATCGAACAGTGACGACAAAAGCTACTGTGGTAACCGTAACCCTCGAGAATTGCAACGGTTTCTGCGTTTACACCACGCAGAGTACAAGACAGACGTAGCTGAGACTTGAAGGCAAAAATACATGTCACGCAGGAGCCATCAAGTTTCCTGGTGGAGTAGCAGAATTGATGAGAGCTGTGTGTAGACGCGAGACTGGAACAACAGATTTCCTGGCCAAGGGAAAATGGCGGGATTCACGGCCTCAGCAGCAGTGAGGAGCTCAAACGATCAGGGAACTGGATCAAGACGAGAGAGCTAATCACCTGCGGAATGAACCACACCCAGCCGGTCCGATGCAAATGCCGTGCTGCCGTTCAGGACTCAGTCTAATTATATGCCATCGCGACACTGGACTTGTTGATGAACGCATCCGGCGGGTATATCTGACACAACAAGCTGCCTTCCAGTTTTTGGCCGAAGAGCGCCTTTCGCTATGCCGATACTGATATTAGCGAGCAGGTTGAAGCTGTTGCCCTGGAGATCTATCGAATGGCGGAGGCCCATGGAGAGTTAAGAAACTTGCAGCAGACAGCAGATGTGACGAGGAGTTGACGGCGATTAGTTCATCAGCATGGTTGTTATTCAAGCCTTGCATCTTCCGATCCAGTCCCGGTGACCTTCGTCTTCACCCATGAAACCACAGCCAGGTATCATGCAACGCAACGATAATCGCAGAGGCCATCCAGAAATACCTCTTACGATGAACCAATGAAACCATTCTTCGGGGCTTCAGGACACTCAAGACCTGCCGTGAAAGAAGAGTGAAGCGTCGAGCAGCCACGTAGATATCGCCATCCGGTTCGGACGAACTTGGTGGACATAGTCGCGCAGAAGCTATTCAAAGAACAAGCTTGGACCTTGGTCATGCGGTCGTTCACCTCGACCCCTGAGGACAGTATGTTGCATTGCTAGTGCTGTTGTGAGACTAAGACAGGTGGAAGAACTTGTGCGATGCGGGAGGAAGGTAAGCAGTGGAGGATCTTGTGAAGGGTGACGAGTCACGGCCATGTCACTATTTGGACAATTCATTTGTCCAGCTCGACGCCTACCAGCGTAATTCCCCTTGTGCCCAACCTCTTCGATACAGCATCATCACCCACAAAATACTCGCAAAAATTGACTCTAAATGGAAGAGAACACGCTAATATAACAAGAGCTCTGGCTCTGGATATTTCTTTTTCTGTTCGCAGGTCGTGGGCTTTCGCCATATGGGGAACGCTGGAAGCAGTATTCACTCATGTGATGTAGCCAGATCTCGGACATGGGACATGACCAGTTCTCAGGGGATGCGGGGAATACCAAAATACAACGAAGCTCCGAACATCGGGAATGCCGATATATATAACTTATGATCCTTTTAGGGGTGATTCAGAATAATACCTGAACGTATCATGATGCATCGACTGAAGAAAAGAGGTAGGGTACACTGACGGAGAACTAGACAACCTGACACCAGACAAGGTGTATTATCGATAGTGGATAAAGTAACTTGCTGAATGTCCTGCTACCAAACTACCTGCCCAGCTTTCATGATCTCCAATCTCATCATTTACTTATTTTCTCGCCCTGCTTCAGATCTTGTGGCGCAAGCTTCTTTGCAGGGGGTGTGGGCAAGGTGGGGGTTCCTACCATTGTGATTCTTCATTCAAAGGGACAGGTCCAATGTCAGGCTTTATCACCCCTGCGACGCAGTAGGCTCTTTAGATGGTCAGGAGTAATCTGTTGTCCTTCTCCAGGGGGTGCAGGGGCTACTTATTTGCTATAAACTCCCGGGCACTTCGCATCATTTCCGTTACAATTCATTTACCTCCTATTTGCTGCTGACCGGACTCCCTTCATCTATGAAGACAGCCTTTGCAAAGTCTGTCAAAGAAAAGCTCGTGTGCTGGGATGACTATAACACTTGATCACATTGGATTCAATTTGGCGCCCGAGGAGGGGCAGCAAGTCAGCAAGGATGAGGGTAAAGAAGTTACCCTCTTCCCTATAGTTCAGCCCGACATAGCATTATGTATTTTAGCACCTTATTCTCTTTGAATGGCTTGACTTCACTTGGTAATTTCACAAGACAAGAGCTAATCGCCACTCATTCGACATGGCCTTTCAGCTAGAATCTAAATCATTGAAGCTATGAATAAAGTCTAAACGGGAAGCGAACACAGCTTACCTACTTACTTCCCTTAATTAGTAAACCTCCCATAGGTCGACACTCCTGTGAAAGTCTGGAACACAGGATTCCGACATTGACCCCAACGTGAAAGTCGTTACCGAACTCGGAAGAACCTGATGGCTAAGTAAAAAGATGTGAGGATGAAAAGGAAGTTAAACAGCTAACGGGTCGCTCCTCAGTGACGGCCTTACCAGTCATAATCGTGACCATATGGTTACCTTCAGTGTGTTACGTTTACCTCGGAAGTGCACCAAGGTTAGCACAGTGCTGTCACGGACTTCGACGAGTCGCTATCAAAACTTCTTCATATGTCTATCATAACGAGATCGTACGTACCCTTGCAGACACGACTTTCACGGGTCAGGATATCAATCCCCATGTCATGATTTCGGCTCACCTCTGTCATATAAATGTGTGACAGTGTTCCAATACACCTTTCACTCATTCGAACCCTGGAGAGAAGCATGATACTGGGATTTGTTCACAATGTGCATTTTTTCTTGTGGCTTTCATGACATAAACTTGGGTCAGCCATCTTGTCAGTCATTATACATGGTCCCACAACACTTCTAGGGTCTTCAACTATATAGTGATCCGAAGGGTATGGTATACTCACGTGTAGGATAAGATGCCTGGCCAATCAAGCAAATGGGTGACATCCATTTACATCTCAAGATCTCATCACTAAGATATCAGCAATGAGCACTAAAGATAGAATACTCGATGTGAGAACAGTAGAACGTCGTTAAAGTTTGGAGTTGAGGAACACTGAGACCAGGGGTTTGGTGAAGGCAAAGTGAGGATGCATACATATGTAGGGGGAGAACTGCTCTACAGTCAATCAAATTACCTGCACCAGCAACCCATAATGCCCGGTACATAATCAACCGGTAAACATGAAGGAAACATAAGCTCTGGGGCAATAAACAAAGCAAATGGTATGATCACGGTAACAATCCAAAGATGGTTTGAGTAGACAAGAGCAGTGCGAGGGCACCAACCCATTATTCTGGACTGTCTTAAACACCATCGGTGGTGATTGGATGAGTATATGCAATGCTACTCACTGCTAAGTATCACATGCCCACAGGATACGTGAATACAAGTACTCAGCGTTGATGACTATATGGTACAGCCACTCAAGTCATCATCCAAACACCTGGTTGGTTATTGAGCACGATGACGACCTGTGCTTTAATTTTGCTGGAAATCATTCTATCCTATCATGCATGCCTCAGCACAAAGAGATGTCAAAGTAGTATTGTTGGAGACAATTGGCGGGTCACTGTAGTTTCGCCATCATGATTACATGTGTGCGAAGAAGGCGGATGATGCTGAAGCGGATTATGAAGGGATAAATTGGTAATCGGAATGAAATTTCCACAGTTCCATCGGGCACGTGGCTCCAGGAGGACGATAATCACATGCCTCCAGATCACTCTTTCATTCACTCAACCGTGACTTCAAGGTGTCCTCATAGGAACACCTGTGGTGGCTGCATAGACCTTAGGTGTTCACTCCATTCACGGGAACCAGAGATTACTGTCCTTCTAAGCTGAGAGTTCATGGGAGCGTAGTGCATATTGAGCTCATGTCGCGCCTGTCGCTTTGGGTTAATCAGGGGCAGCTGGGGTTGGGCTTGAAAGCCAAAGGGATATGCAGAATGTCTTGGTGTTTGTAACCATAAGGATTACTTGGGGTGCTGGAGACCATTGGGCAAGGGTCCTTTTGCTGAAGAAAAGGAAGGGACGTAATCTGGTGTCATGAGTGAGGTAACTTGCCCACTGAAACGCCGTGTACACTTCCTGTTCGTTCGACATTGCATGACTTGGTTCCGGGCCGATGATATAGGCCGATTTTGCAGGGTGGAATAGAGGACCGAAGAGATCACACCCATACTTTTGCCGACGTTCTGCATGTCTGTACTTGCGCAGTCGAATGAAGTAAGAAGCTGGAGTTAATCTCGAACAGATAATAATAATAATAATAATATCCGGTAGCGAGAGGGAGCATCCAGGGAGGATAGGGGAGGGGAGATCAAGGCACGTTGGTGACTGTTCACGACACTCACACGAATCGGTATTCCGATAGAGTGGGATGTACGAACCCTTTTCTGATTGGCGGTTGTGCTGAATAAATGTGGTAAGAGGCTCTGAAAATGAGTTTGGAAGTTTGATAAACGGGAGGGCGTTTGGAAGGGTATGGGACCGAGACTGGCGGTAGAATATTGTAAGAATTCCTTGGAGGAGACGCGCTCGAGCCCTATTATTTTGACTCTCAGGACTATGCAAGAACACCGCCGCGCCCGATGTATAATGGTTTGACGCTGTCATTCAGATCTATGGCTTTTGCGCCTTTAGAAGATGAGTTAAGGAGGTTTATCTGAAGTTGTGGATATTCCTTTGAACGCAGCGACACACACATGAGCGACGGTTTCGAGATCGTTGTAGTTGATGAGAAGTTGGTGCCTAAGTTTGAACAGGCTGCAGACGGTTCGGTGATTATCACCCTTTGGAACAAGTGTACGTCACTCAGGTCCCGGCATCCCCATTTGTTAGAGTTGCCATTGATGGCAAGGTACGGGGCAGCAAAAAATCAACAAAGTGGAGCCGAGGCTTAAGCTAAATGGCGCTGGAATGCTGATAAAGGGATGCCGAAGGTGGTGGTCGTGCAGGACGACGGGGTGTTTTGGAGGGAATGGTGGGGGAAGAAGGTATTGATGTGTATTTGTTCCGGGATATACCGACGGCAATTCTGGGCTTCGTCTAGACCTCGGGCAGGATCACGGTCGGTGTTGGTTGCATTGACAGCAATAGATTGTGTACCTCACCAGTGTTCAAGTGGGTGCACATATATTTCCCCATTCTATCCCCTCACTGCTGCTCCAAAGGCCCTTTCCCAAGTTTGCCCGATGGACGTCTTCAATCTGAAAATCCTCGATGCCAGCATCCGCGATGTCTCATCATGTCTTTCCGACAACCAGAAGGTCGAGCTGCTTCTTTACGCCATTAAGAGTCTACCTTTCGAGGGGTATGTCTTCAAACATCTGACCTCTCGGCGTTGTCCTCCGACTTTCCATCTGCTCTTGTTTTTCCTTTTTTCGCTTTCTGACTTCCACGCCTGTTGTCCAGACGCTCTAGAACGGTCATCGAGAATGCAATCCAATCCTGCCTCCAGGTCACCACGCTTGCTCCAGAGACAATTGCAAAGGCAAGGATCCTGAGAGCTCGGGCTAGACTCGCCAATGGCTCCCACTTTAGTGCCCAGGAAGGTTTGTAACCTTTTCACTTATATTCTGTCAATCGCTTGCTCATTAATATCATGACAACAGATCTCCAAGCAGCACTCGACGCTGAGCCAGATAACCCAGAAGCAAAGGCACTTCTTCACCAACGTTCTGTAACCGTTGAGAAAGTGGGTGCCTGATTATGGAGTCAGGCCCAGTTGAATCTAACTCCTTTTTTCATCAGCTGCTCTCCCCTCTTCCAATCAACAAGGATCGTTTCTCCGTTGAAATATGGCGAGAAATCGTCCTTTTCCTACCCAGGCGGGATCTCAAGTCCCTTTTATTTGTGCCCCACGCTATATCCCGTGTCGCATCCCAGCTCCTCTTCCGAGAACTCGATCTACATTTCGGTGAATTGAAATATAATAGTAATCAAGATGACGACTGGAGAGGCCCTGAAGTTCATGCAAGAGCTGATGATGCTGCACGCCATGCACAACGGAGTGCAGATATTCTCACGCGGATAATTGTGGATCCTGCATTTGCGCATTGTGTGCGCACATTGCGAATATTTGCCTCTACAAGGGATGGAGGTCTCGCGTTCCAGACGGGTAGGCGTACCTCGATCAAGGCATATGCACATGTACTCATTCGTTTGTCCAGGAATGCTCACAAACGCCCTTCCAAAGCTTATCAATCTTCGTAATGTCCATATATCCTCGGGTGCAGAAGGTCTGCCACCTGTGCTCCGCATTCTTCAATCCACAAACCCGCGTCTCCGCGGACTATCCCTGCAGTACGTATGCATGTATGTTTCTGTCCACACCGTATTGATATCCCTTCAAGATCACCTGATTATCCTGCTGACCTATCTTTCCTCGATTTCCGTTACATATCCCATTTTGCATACACAAGTCCACCAGCGCCCACGCAAACCAACAGTTCCACACAAGCCTCTGAATCACTGCAAAATGTTGTTTCATCCAATCGCACAACGCTCCGTACGATAAACCTCTTTACGCCTTCATGGGCGTTTCCTACCCATGCACTATCAATACGAAACCTCACTCGAATCCATTTTGCTGGGACCTTTCCAGCTAACCAGGCTACCGTTTCATCTAATTCGCCGTATATGCCTCCGCAGGTAATTTCGGAGTTGATTACACATGGTCGACAGCTGGAATCACTTTCGATTGATTGTACCCTTCTTGAGAGTTCGACATTGTCCACGCAATTTCGTACGGATCCTATACCCCCCATTCACCCTCACCCATTACCTTTCCTGCGACATTTTGCATTTACTGTCCGAGCACTTGGGCGTCGGACTATCGACAAGGACTTGTTTCCTTCGATCACGTCGTTCCTCCGAGGACGTACTCAACTGCAGACGCTCCAGCTCGTGGTTGATACTACCCCCTCTTCTTTAGCTGGCCTAGGTGGTGTTATTGGGTTAGCGAATTTGGAAGCTGTTGGGTATGATGCTTCGATATGGGGGCTTTTACCTAGTCTTGGGAAGTTGAAGGCGGTTAGGATGACTTATCCGAGAGATCTTGCGCCTGGACTTGCTGGGTGGTTGATTCCTCGGAGTGTGAGTTCTCTTGGGATGGAGCTTGGTGCGCAGAGGTTGAGTGCGGGTTTGGATGGTTCGCTTGGACCTGGTGTTGCTGGAATTGGAGAAGATGTTGTGGGATTCTTCGTGGTGTGTTTTTCCTTCTTCTTCCTTACCTCACTTTGTTCGGCTCATGGTGGTCTGTAGCAATTGAAGCCCGGGCTACCGCCGGATTTACGGTTTGTGTTTTTGAATGATGTACCTGTCTCTACGAGGATTGTACATACCGTCGTTGAGCGAGTGTTTCCACAAGTTAGGGTTATTAGAGTGGGGAGTTGGTTTTGGACGATTGTGAGGAAACAGGCTGGGGGGTTTTCGTCGTCGTCGTCGTCACTATTTCTTGGGTCGTCGGCGGTATCGAGTAAAGGAGAAATGCAGACGACACCTACGCATCATCATATACCGAATCATGCGCATGGAGGACATTTGCATGCGCTTGCGCTTGCGCATCCTCAAGGACACGGGTCTGGATCAAGTCAGGGGCAGGGTCATGGACGTGGGGTGACGCATTCACACTCTAGTGCATCCGTTTCGTCGGTGGTGTCTTCTCATAATACTATTGGATCTCAGAGTGGGGGAAATTGTAGTGGTGGTGGTGGGGTGTTGGAGCTTGAGCCGTGGCCGATGAGGAGGGCGGTGTATCATGCGGCGGAGTGGTTGGAGTGGCTTGGATGTGAGGAGGCTGCTGTTGCTGCGCTTGGGACGACGAGGGAGGCGGAGGCGGAGGGTGTGGGTGTGGGTGTTTTTAGGTGATTTATTTTGGGGATTTGGGGGTTGAGGATTTGATTGGTAGGGGAGGGGGATTTTGGATTTTTGGGTGTGGTCGGGGTGATGGATTTTGGGGTTTTTTGTTTTTTTTTTTTTTGGTTTTTTGTTTTTTTTTTTTGGGATAGAAATGACGTTGTGTGTATCTGCGATGCACGGGTTTGCAACATGCGGTTTTGATTTGTGTTTGTATCTGAGTTTGGTTGGGTGCATTCGACAGGACTGCAACATATTTGGGTGTGACTTGTTGATTGGGATTCGACTAGGTCGGTGACTGGGGGCTTGTCACTAAATACAGGAAGCACTTTCAAACTTGGAAATGGGATGTAGATTTTATAAATGTACTCTGACCCTCACAAAAAATGATGAACTTTGTATCAGAAACTAGTGTCATTCTTGGAATCGAATCACCAGAGCTTTTGTTTTGATTTTCGCAGAACACGTTTGTGGGGATCTTCAGGATACTACGGGCCAGATATCTACTTCTATATTTCAAGCAGAAGGCAACATTGTTATCTGGATGAGGGATCACTCGTATTGGAAATGTACTGAGTAATTGTAGGCTATCGCTTGATACTAGCATTTGTTGAGGGATGAACTAGAGAGCCACGGCCAAATAGGGAAATGGGAAACAAGTCAATGTGGGACTCTGTGTCATGGTAGTTGTGCCTTGTGTGATTATGAAGAAAAAAGCGAGAGATGCTGAGTCAGCTGTATAACGGTGTTTATGTTGTTGTGGAGGAGGAGGTTGTTTGTGAGATTTGTGGGATGGCATGGATGACGGTCTAGTCCCTCTCAAGCGCAAGGCTGACGAAGACGCCATACGCTGCATATGCGGCCTCGACTACGACGACGGCTTCTCCATCGCTTGCGACTCTTGTTCCCGCTGGTGCCACGCCGCCTGCTTTGGCATTGTCGACGCTGACGTCCCCGAGGAGTGGAAGTGCTGGCTTTGCCACCCTCGCCCAGTCGACAGAGATGCTGCAGAGCGTCTCCAGCGCACAAGACTCCAGCGACACCGCGACCAGCTCCGTGACCTCGACAAGCACCGTAGACGATCGTCCCCTGGCGTTGACCGCAAGCATCGTCGTTCCTCCACTATCGCAGAACCCACTCAGCCCAAACGACGCAGACGACCGTCCCTCTCCCACGACGACGACCCCCCAGACATCGACGAGCCCTCTACACACGCATACGTTCCCATCACCACAGACATTGTCCATCCAGATGCCCGCGCAAAACTTCTCCGCCACGCCCACCATTGGCGAGGCATCACCGCCCTCGACTCCCCATCTGACCACCCAACTGTCCCCGTCGCCCTCCCACCAGACCACCAGCCCTCCCCAACCACCCTCAAGCAGATCCCCCCGGTCGCCCTCGCTCATCCCTCGCTCTCCCTCTTTTCAAATCCAGCCGTCAGACCCCCCACCTACGCCGTCCACACAGCTGCTCCCGTCCCCTCTCACCACTTTATCGCTCCATTTACCTCCTCCATCACCCCCTCTTCTTCCTATCTCGCCGATCCCCTCAACGCTTATGCCCACCTAGGCATGCCCAAGCCTTTCGTCCATCTCATCGGTCCACCTCTCGATGTCGCTCTTGACGCCCGTATTACAGGCGATAATTCCCGCTTCGTTCGTAGCGGGTGCAGACCAAACGCTGTCCTAAGGCCCGTCCTCTGTCCTCGAGACAATCACAGTTCCCTCACCTTTGGTGTGTTCGCTCTCAGGGACCTCAAGGCAAATGAAGAAGTTGTATTGGGCTGGGAATGGGACGATGGCAACGCCGTACATTCTCTCCCTGCCCTTATCGAGGCTCCCCATACTTTTTCGTGAGTCCCTCTATTTTTCTCACTATTCTACGTCTTACCCATGCCTCAGCCATCCGTCTCCCTCTGACAGCCCACATCAAATTCAACGCCTCCGTAATCAAATGTCCAATATTCTCCACGCCCTTTCCTCCACTTTCACCACCTGTGCTTGTGGATCAAAGGCCAAGGACTGCGCCCTCAACCAGATGGCTGCCTTTGTTGATGCTGATCCCACTCAACTCCCCTCCTCCCCCCGCCCGGTTGATCTTGGTCCCCTTGTTGGAAAAAAGCGAGGTTTTCGTACACGAGAAAAACTTCCTTCTGCGGGCGGTCTGGGTGGCGTTGAAATGTGCGAGGAGGACGACAACCAGATGCGTGTTGATCCCCTCCCCACCTTTGTCGTCGAACCCTCCTCCCCTAGTCCAAGAAAGGGCAAAGGAAAGGCGAGGCTCAACGGACTTGTTCATGACGACCTCGTTGCAAGATCTACTCTACTTCGTGAGTCCCCACCGCTTTTCAAATTTTGCTCTTTCTCATCCCTTTTTAGCTACATCCCCCTCCACGCCCTCTGTTGCACCTCCCCGAATGCAAAGATCCTCGAGCCGCGCGTCTTCATCATCAGATAACAACTGCCCTCTACCAGAACCAGACCCACCAGATGAAGACCCACTTATCACCGAGGATCGTATGCCCCCCAAAATGCGCAAGCGCTGGAAACAGCGGATCAGGATGCAGCAAAGGGCTTCGCAGAGTCCTGCGACGAGCGTTATTAGCCTTGGTAGCACGGACACTGGAGCGGAGTCTGGCGTGGGCTTGGGTATTCGTATCGAAGAGACGCCGGGTGGTTCTAAAATGCGAGTTAATGGTGTGTATCACGCTTCTGGTCCGTTTTTTGTTTACTTATTTTTCCTAGTCCGTGATATGCCGCCTCCCCCATTACCTTCTACCTCTTCCGATCTTGCACACCTCGCTTCCTTTGACGGAACCTCGCCCTCTGCCGACTTTGCACAGCTTTCGCTCGTCTCTCCCCGTACCGATCTCACACCAAGTCCTTTCCAACCATGGGCCCCTTTTGAACGGAAGGAACACCCGACAAAAGTTGTTGTGCGTGAGGATAAAATGGAGGTGGATGTTTCTTCTACGTCGGCAAATTCGCCTCCTGCGTCTGTTTCGCCGCGTTCTCGGTCTCGTTCTCGTTCTCGGTCTCGGTCTCGGTCTCGTTCGCCACATTCGCCTCGACGGCATTCTTCTCCGACGTCGACGGCGGTGACTACGCCTCCTTCGCCTCGAGAACCGAAGCTTCCGGATGTGGTTCCTCCGACTCGAGGTGATATGGCGGACTCGAGGGAATCGCCGATGCATGTGGGGGTTGGTACTTCGTCGGTTGTTGTTGTTGGTGCTGTGCCCAGAGACGAAGATGGTGATGATGAGATGAGGGATGAGGATGATGGGATGAGGGGTGAGGATGGGAGGGGTGTGAGGTCTCTGCCGAGACCTTTGTATCCTGCTGCGCTTACGCCACCGCCTGAAATGTCGCCAGCTTATGCTCCTGCGTCTCCTAAACCGGTCACACTACAGTCGGAATCGCCTCCGTCGCCCAGTTCTGGATCTGCGCTGGCACGACGTCGGACGCCGCCGCTGCCGGATGAATCGATACCCCATCATGAAGGAGAGGCTTCCCAGGGAGCTGTATCGATACCCACACCGACACCAGTACCCGTACCCGCGCCCGCACCCGCATCCGAGGCAGTACCACCACCACCACCAGTGCCAGCGCCAACGTCAGTGCCTGTGCCAGAAACGTCATCGGCACCTCCGGCCCCAGCGAAAGTCAAATTGTCACTGAAGGATTTTGCAGCGAGGAAGAAGCGGCAGAGGGAAGAAGGGGGTGGGAGTGGGAGTACGCTGTCTGCGCAGAGTGTGGATGGGTCGCCGACTATGGTTCCTGTGAAGAGTTTGCAGGGGTCTCCTAAGATTGGGGTGGGGGTGGGGGCGGGGGCTGTGGTTCAGGGGTTGGGGTCTTTTGGGAATTTGGATTCTGGGTTTGGTTCGACTTTGGGAGTGGGTGTGGGTGGTGGTGTTCCTGGGTTGAGTGGGAGTGTGAATGTGTCGCCTTTGGTTCTGGGTGGGGGTGGTAAGGTGAGTCTGTGTGGTTTTGGTTTGGGAGAGGGTATTGATTTTTTTTGGGATGTAGGTTGGTCTTGGTACGAAGGTGGAGCAGCCTGTGAAGGCGATTCCGAGTAGTACGTCTTTGCCTGTCAAGCTTCCTTCTGAGATGAGGCATAGTCACCCGCTTTGGGTGTCGATACAGCAGGAGATTGAGAGGGAGAAGGAGGAGTTGGAGAAGCGGAAGCGGGAGTTGGCGGAGTTGGAGGAGGAGAGGGAGAGGGAGGAGAAGAAGCGGAGGGAGGTGGAGGAGAGGGAGAGGGTGGAGAGGATGAGGAAGGAGAAGGAGTCTGCGCAGTTTTTTAATCGGCAGTTTGGATGGGTACCGGGTGCGTTGGCTTTGGCTTTTGCTTTTGCTTTTTCTCTTGTGTTTGTTGGGGAATTGGCTGACTTGGGTTTGTGTAGATGTGAAAGAGGAACCGGTTCAGAAACCTCTCGATGATTCAACGCCCAAATCTCAGCGGCCTGATACCTCTCCCCACTCGAGGATACCATCACAGGAGGATGGTGAAATACCATCCATGCCGGCAGCTCCAGTGGCTCAAGGCCAGTCAATACCTCGTCTGTCCTCGTCTTCTCCCGCGATTTCCTCTGTTCCACCCGTCCCCACATCAGTACCAACACCAACACCCACAACAATGGCGGGCACAGGTTCTATTCCAACTGCGC
The DNA here is from genome assembly GCA_018524415.1 of Podaxis rugospora. Lineage (NCBI taxonomy): Eukaryota > Fungi > Basidiomycota > Agaricomycetes > Agaricales > Agaricaceae > Podaxis > Podaxis rugospora. The sequence continues at coordinate 39,242 of JAEUWL010000308.1, forward strand.
CACGTGCCTATCGCGAGCAGCCTCTCCGGCGTTTTGGTGGTGGTTATGCCAATACGCCTACAGGACCACGAGCGCTCAAATCGGCTCCTGTTGAAGTTCTTCCTACTGGACCTGCGGCGCTTCGAGAGTCGATGGGGATGGGGATGGGGATGGGGATGGCCCGGAGATCTGGGGCACCGTCAGCGAATGCGAATCCTGGGAAGGCTGGGTCGCCGCCACCTCCACCTAATACGTCTCCTCCGCCGCAGCCTCCGCCGCCGTCTGGACGCACTCTAGCCAAACCGCCATCGATTTCGACGTCTCTACCTCCTTTGCCTGCGTCAGCGTCGTTACCTGCTCCACCGATTGCGATGAATTCTGGGCCTGTTGCGTCTTCGATGTCGCCGTCTGGTCAGAGTCATAGTGGACAACAGGCCAAGTCGACGCCTCAGGCACCTAGAGCGTTTTCTCGTTCATTTGGTAATGGGAATGTTCCCACGAGTGGGAATGGACATGTATCGTCGTCGCCTTCTCCGACGCATGCGAGTTCTTCTACTGCGACTGCGAGTATAAGTGTACCCCCGAGTCGGGCGCAAGCGACAGCAGCAGCAAGTTCTAGTGCGGCTAGTACGACTTCGAATACGCCGACGTCTTCTACGCCTGTTACGCCTACTAAGAGTGTGTTTCCTACGGGGATTAAGACGTCTTCGAGTGTGCCTGATCCGTCTGCTGCGGGGTTGCCTTTGAGGCCTGCTGTTGGGCTTGGGCTTGGGCTTGGGTTGGGACATCATCCACATCATCCGCACCCTCATCATTCACACCATCATCATCATCCACACCATCATGGTGGTGGTTCTTCGCATGCGGTGAGTGTTATGGGGACTAGTATGGCGATGGGGATGGGGATGGGTGGGGTGCCGAAGAGGCCTGCGAATGAGAGGAGGGGGGGCTATGAGAGGAGGGTTGTTGATGAGAGGGAGAGAGAGCGGGAGAGGGAGGTGAGTAGGGAGAGGGAGAGGGAGAGGGATAGATTTGATCGGGATCGGGAGCGGGATAGAGACAGAGACAGAGATAGAGATAGAGACAGAGAGAGGGAGAGAGAGGGAGAGAGGGAGAGGGAGAGGGATTATAGGGACCGTGTGTGGTCTCAGCGGTTGCCCCCTGCTTCGTCACGACGGGAGTGGGATTCCTGGGGTCGGTAGCCTGCGTACATAATTCGGGCGTTGTTTTGTTCTTATGCTTTTATTGGGGTTTGATTTGATCCTGTCTTTTTTTTTTTAATTCGGACTGGGTATAAAATCGTTTCTCTTGTTGTTCCGTTCACCTCTTTTTTTAATCCGTTGTGGTATAATGTTATCTGTTTGTCTATGATGTTGAATGGGCTTGGTGTCCGTTGAGTGGCTGATTAATTGTTTTCGTGGTCGTTCTTTGCTTTCGGTTGACCTAATTTAGTGAGTGTAATGTATGAATTGTTTATTTGTTTAATGGCAAGGTTCCAAGTTGAGCTTCTGGGAGGAATGTAATGTAATAAAATTGAATTTTCTGAATGTTTCTGGAATGCAACCGCTGAGGTGAAATGAAATGTTTGAGGTTGACTTGGAAGACGAGAGGATGATGGATGTCATGATGCCTCATTGCAGCTATGCTCTCATTCCCGATCCTAAGATTTTACTCCGTAGGGTGCAACCGCGTAGGTCCTCCAGTGACCTCCAAGGACTTGATGATCCATTATGGTTCAAGAGTAACCAGCAAAAGACGTGCTGATGATAATGTGATAGCAGAGCGGAGCCAGAACGGTTGATAAGTACCGGTGTTCGTCCACATTGATCTCGTTATGTCACTCGAGGCACTAGATCTCGTCCTCCCGATAGTACATCCTGAATTGTCGGGTGGTCTAAGTATTTTGGAAATGTAGGATGCTCACGTACAGTGATAGTTAGCCAACCATTGGACCGAAGCACCTTATGGCGCCGAGCGCTACGAGCCGATGATGCTAGACCAACACCTAGACGTTCGAGAGCATAGGCTTTGAGCATCCCGTTTTAATGTAATAGATTTTAATCAGTGTAGGTGCTTGGAATTTAAAGAGCCCAATTGGAACTCACTGTTCCGCCAATCAGACCTTGTCAAGTTCGTGCTTTACGGATGATTACTCTTTCCTGGCTCACGATAGGTTGTGCTTGGCCCGATATGCGGGGTCAGGATGGCCGCATTGTCGAGTTCACATACAGAACTGTTCCGGCTTTGAGAAATGAATGGCATCGAGTCTCGCTCCTATTTGACGACTTCCGGGCCTGGACGTCAGTCCGAATCGGAAAGAGAGCACAAACGCCGCATGTTTTCATTACTTGCACATTCTGTTCTGCACGCTAATTAAATATATGACAGTAGTTTGAGGTAACAGTAAGTCAATCGATTCAAAGGTGTCTGGAACTCTGTCCTTGAGCTCCGGACTTTGTACTCCTAGGATGTGTAATTTTGCGATACCAAAATGTTGTCAACACGCACCTACTGTATACACTACCCCACAAGACACGTGATTACCGCCGGATACATGTTGGGACCTGCCAAGAACTTCGAAAGGGTAGTAATATATTAGCCCCTGAATCGCGCACCCGCTTTTTGCCACAATTCAGTTGAAAGCGGGTTGGCTGGCTGCTTGTCAACATGTCAAGATGCAGCAAGTGCGGGAGTACTGAGGCGGAAGCAATGCAATGCTACCATGGGTTGTTCGCGCCACTACCGGTATCATATAAAAAAAGTGAATAGGCCTGTGTTTAGAGCTCGAGTCGCCTCAAAACCCAGTCCCATGATATTCAAACACTCTCAGCTTGCCTTCACCCTCCTCGGCGCTGTCACAATTGTTACGGCGACTCGTCACCTTGAGATCATCAACAACTACCCCTTCAATGCTACTATTTACATTAATGGACATTCCCAAGGCGCGACTTTCCTGACAACTGGAGTGACCTCATCTATACTGATCTAAATCGAGGCAATCATGCGGGACCTGGTACAACTTGAAAGAATCACAATGATACTCAGTCTCTCGAGATACGTGCGAGAACTCGTGTATTCTATACCTGAAAGAATCACAATGATACTCAGTCTCTCGAGATACGTGCGAGAACTGAGGTGTCTCGTACATATCAGTTAAGCTATATACTCAAAGGCGAAGGTCCAAGTAGTAGTTAGACAATAAAGAAAATTGGCCATGTCAAAGGTCACAACACCAACAATAAACCCCAGGTCCAACGCTCGACGCTGCGACCTGTGCCACTCGGCCTCAGCACGAGTTTGCGATTCCAACACAACTAGGGCAGGATTTTACGGCCGGCAAGTACCAGTTGGCTCTGATGAACATAAACTGGTTTCTGATATTCCCATTCACCCGTATCGCATCTCCGGTCGTCCGTGTAGTCGAGCTATTATTACATAGTCAGGGACCCTAACTGGATCAATGTCGACGTAAATATCAGATCCATCGACTCTCCCTCGGTATGGCTCGTCCTCGAGTTCAAATGATAGACCTCCCTTGACGCTGAGCGAGTAGGACATGGGCTTCTGTGTAAACACTAGCTGTGCATACAACAACTGCCCAAACGCGTACACGTCGCCACCAACTAGCATCCCCAACCCCGGTACTGTCGCACCACAACCGCCTTTGTACAGTTGTCCACACACTCCCAGTGGTTTCACTGTAACGTGAGTATCCGTTTCTCCTTTCTATTCTAACATTCACGGGATCATCCTCGTTTCTGTCCAACAGGCGAGATTCTCAACTACCAGTCGCGACCCGACTTCATCAATCCTGGTGGCAACCCCAACAAGTGTCTTGATGTGAGAGGCACCGTTTGGAACGCCTGTGCAAATGTGAGTAAATATATCTCAGCCGCCGAGAAGCACATAGACACAGCATGATGACATTGTTTCAGCTATGATTGTAATGGAACTTCGGCTCAGATGTGGTCCATCATTCGTGGTAATGGAGTGGTCCGCGTTTCTGGAACAAACTATTGCCTTGATGCTGGATCCAGTGCGCCTACTCGTTTCCCATAAATGCTTCCATTTCCTAATATCTCTTTCTTGACAGACCCTGCCAACGGTGTGAAAATGAAGATTTGGACATGCTATGAAGGTCTCGCTGCGCAGCAATGGTACTAGACTGTTGACAACCGTATCGTGCTGACAGGAAAAGGCGCATTCAGCAACCTCACTTTAGCCCAACTAAATTGGCTCTCAACCACCCTGTATCTAGGACCATGCCTTGATCCCACCGACGGTAAATTTGACAACGGAAATCCCGTGCAAATTTGGAAGTACAGATGGGAAGCAGAATCAAATTTGGATATAGGTAATGCTACAGATGGGTTCGATATGATTTAGCCTTGCACAGCTAAATGTGGACAATGGACAATTCCTACTGAGCTATTGACTGAGTGTCTTGGCAATGGACGAACGCACACCCCTGCTTATGTGCTTGTATCCCCCTACTTCTGTGTGTATTCGTGTCCGAAAAACGGGCGAGCGGATGAGTACATACAACAAATGACAAAAATCAAGACGGACTTCTGCTGGTATTGCTACCCGTGGTTTGAATCGTGCTGTCCGAGGTAGTGATCCCTGTGTTACGGGTGGCATAAGCCGGTGGCGGGAGTGGTGCGACAAGCTCGTTGATATTCCGAAATTCAGGCGGATTAGGAGCAAAAACCCAGGTTCCATTCGTAGTCGATCCCTCTGTGAGATCAACTGTAGTACCGGGGACTGTCTCCCTGGAAGCTGGTGACCTCAGTTGCCTCATATGTGGAGGAACTTCTTCCTTTCTCATGACAGCCACACCGGACGATGAAGTTGGGAAAGGTTCAGCGGAGGTTCTTCGTTTCCTCCTGCAGAACCAGAAGATTAAGCCAGCAGCGGCGACCAAGGCGATAGCGCCAACGACTATTCCAGCAATGGCCCCAGTGGGAAAATGCGACGAGGACCCCGGCGGATGATCGGGAGAGGCTGATGTCGTCGGCATATCCTTACCGGAGGTAAACGTCGGCTGATATGTAATATAGTCAAGGGAGAACCGCTGATTCATGCAATCAGTGATGTTCACTAGGAGGTTGTGGGAACCGTCGGTGAGATCGTTCTTGGAGAAAAGCTGAAAGTTGGTCTGCACGCCGAAGATGCTATTTTGGGATGTTGTCTCCGCTGTGTAGGGCGTCTGCGCTATTTGTTGGCCGTCGATGATAAAGGCTGCAGTCACGCTACCAATGGACTGCCAGTCAAAAACTCCCCATAGTTGAATCGAAGTCCCTGAGAAGAAGCATCAGCGCCATTATGTAGGTGGATGTTCATTTTACAGGCGCATACCGGAGAAGTCCAGCGAAAGAGTATCGCCAGGGTTGCACGAAGAGCGCGTACTATAGTCGCCAATAAACGTGAAGGGTTGGAGAGACTTGAAACGACTGAAATCCTGTTGCCAAGCTCCAGTGTACTTGATGGCAGGGTCGGAGTCGCTGATTAAGACTGGCGTACTTTGAAACACGGTGCTAGGATCAACCACAACGACGATGTAATCGAGTGTGACCTTTGGAAGGTCATTAATAACTACAGTGTGCGGACCTGGTTGAAGCGCCGGAGTGCGGTACCATTCACCGTACGATGGCGGATTGGATGTGGGTAACGTATAGCTCGACTGGGGTAAATCGTCGATAATGGGCGTGAACGACGAATCATTCAAGGACGCCCCGTGAAAAATAGCCGTGGTACCTGTCAAGGGGTTAATCATTGTCACGACTCCGGAAGAGTGGATAATACCGTTGAAAGTGAATTGCAGTTTAGCTCCGGGAAACTGATTAACGACTTTGGAACGCCCACTCGTCCAAAGCTCGGACGAGTTATCTGACCAAGCACTTGGAGGAGTGCATTGGATGTTGGGATTAGCGTCGTCTATATACAGTTGGAGCTGGGACATGGGTCAGAGAATTCGGAAGCTCATGACTCTGAGCAGGAATTTAAGCAATTTCCGGGGACGCATCCTTGATTTGTTTGATGCTGGATCGCATATTCCAACATGATGACATCGTCTCTACACCTGATGATCACACCGATGGGCATGCCCAATGACCGGTAGGTACGTTCGTATTAACTCGTGTGCAGGGTGGAGTGCGAGCACTACTAGAGTGATCTTCTGGTATGAGTCCAAATCTGTTTTTCTTCTTCGTTTCCCTACAAACATTGCAGAAGAACAGTCAATTTTGGATGATCTAGAACACAATAAGGTATCTCATGTGAAGGAATGTACCTTCTTGGTAGCCTGTCATTGCATACCATGAAGTCGGCGCCCCAATGAAACCAGGGGGCCCATAGAAGAAGATGCACCGAAGGTACGGGTTTTGACGATATCAACTTCTGCGCAGTTCTCCGATAAGCAACAGGTGTGGAAAAGGAAAGACTTTCGCCACGCTGACGAGTGGGTTGTCCTGCATATGCAAGAATATTAAACGTATCAAGATTCAAAACGCGAGATCGTAGCATCGCCTGAGTTGGCACGGACATAAGTGTTACCGTCCGGTTCATGATTGTCTCGAAGCTGCAACAACTAGATGCTTGCATATGTTTACCTGTCCCATGGTGGCGCCAGGCTGACAGTGCTACATCACCAAGGACAGGCACCCTCCACTCTCAAGTCGACGTTATCGGATGCGCTTGTGAAGCATTAGTGTCATACTTGTACTATCTATCTCAGCTTCTGCGATCGGACCGATCTGACATGTGTCTGCCATTTGTTAATGGTAACCCGCCATGAAGAAACCACCTGTTATACCATACTCTATCACTTATAATTTCCCTTGTCGAGCAGCCTTCTCCCCCTTTCTGATTTACTAATGAGCGAATCATCTGGCGAACGAACTGTAAGGTTCATCCTTTCGTTGGGACAATTATTGACGTGTCATTTAGGTGGCATGGGAGGACCAGGAGACCTTTGCTATCGCGTATGTATGCTCCCATAGGAAAGAACTCATCACTTATTAGCTCCTGGGTGAGCAGCGTAATGGGACCGACGGGCACTGGAAAGTCTACGGTACGGGCCCTAGGACCTCTAGTAAAAGCCTATCACATCTCATCTTGAACGCACTCCTAGTTCATTAACCTCGTCACTGGTTCCGACTTCAGGGTTGGGAGTGAGCTTGAGTCGTGTACGGACTCGGTGCATTTCACCTCTTGCTTTGACGTCGACGGAAAGCAAGTCATCTTGATCGATACACCCGGTTTCGACGACACGAAAATCACAGACAGTGATGTGCTAAAGATGATTGCCGCATCCCTCTCCCTCCTGTAAGTTATGCAGCCCTCGTTGGAGAGAATATGCTGAAAGCTCCTCTAACATAGTCGGGAGAACCGTTTCAAGCTCGCGGGGATCATATATATGCATCGAATCATCGATAATCGGATGGGTGGCATTTCCAGTCGCAATTTTCGCATGTTTCGACACCTGTGTGGCGACTCATCACTATCCAACGTGGTGATCGTAACCACCATGTGGGATCAGATTGACAGAGCTGCTGGTGAAGCCCGCGAAGTCGAATTGATGACCAAACCCATCTTCTTTGAACCAGTTATCGCTCGTGGAGCGCGCATGGCACGACACGACAACACGATTGAGTCGGCGCGCTCTATCATCTCCTCAATCATCTCTCGTCATTGGACTCAACAGGCGCTTCAAATTCAGGAAGAGCTTGGAGCAGGTATGGATATTGGTGCCACAAAAGCCGGCAGGGAATTAGACAAGGACTTCAGGGAGCGCTCCATGCGCTACAAAGATGATCTGCGAGAAGTTATAGAAGAGATGCAGGAAGCGATTAGGCTGCGGGATGAGGAATCGCGGAGAGAGTTAGTGTCGGAACGGGAGAGACTTGAAGCGATGATCAAGCGATTGGAGCACGAATCTGCTGGACTTGCGTCTGGCTATGCAGAGGCCCTAGCTCGGCTCGAGGCGAAGATGCAATCTTCCGTGAGACCTCTGCCTCTCCAATCATCCTTTTCTTCCGCTGCGCAGCCGATTGTGGCTGCCGCGGAGACAGAAAGCAATGCTGTACTCGAAGGTAAAATTGCGGCTGCTTTTCCTATCTTCGGCTTTTGGGGACGTCTTGCTGTCATGCTGGCGCCATTTTCTCTTACCTGGAAATGATGTAGTTTTAAGCTCGGCTCCCCAACAGCAGATTGCGATGATCATCGTTCTCGATCACGGAACCGCTACTCGGCACATGTGTAAATATGACGATGTTAATAATAGCGTGAAGCTAGAGCACAGCTATAGCCCTATCACCTTCGATATAATGATGCATCTGTCTACTTGGTGCTCAAAGGATCTGCTTTTCTCTTGTTCCATTTATGGTGTAAAAGGGGCATTCCCAGCGAGTGTAGTCTCACCCAGTGCACTCGCGATGTCGCAGTCAGACCCGTTCGTGTCCTTACTCTCCCTCAAAAACCGAATAAATATGAACCGTACGAGGTATAGCGTATCAGTAGTCAGTATTCAACTTTTACTCTGTCGTCTCGGACCGCCGTATAATGTTGAAGGATTGGCATCCTTCTCCGTGAGGACCTTGATGACTTCATGGTAGCCATCCATGCCCCACGCCAAACTTTACGGAGAATCCTGTCCTGAAGTTGTGATCTGGAATATATCGTTATCCAGAAGGGATTAAAGCCACCAAGGCAAGATACTATTGAGCACGCGGTGGATAGGATGGGCGTATCGTGAGGGGCGTATAGACGTCGACCCTTTAGGCCGGAAGGACAAAGCCGTGCGCCCAGGAACTGTGCCTAGGAGAAATCGCCCTCCGGCTGCTGCTGGAGGGAATTAGCCCGACAATGGTACATCCCGGAGATGGCTAGACAACAAATAGGTTCAAGCACGGGGCCAAGCAGTGGGTCAGAGCCAGGTCTTCATTTATATTGGCATAGATTCCTTTCTTGAATGCTCAAGCCATGACCAGTAGGTCAGGAGGCACATCAGGAAAAAGGCCAGAACTCTATATACCAAAAACAGTCAATATATACATCAAAATGTACTAATTACCACAAAAGGCAATAGTATTTTGCATGGTACAAAAGTATTGAGACCATACAATCATTCCAGGGTGTGCAAGGACAGCCAACATACTAGATGTATGTATCCATGTAAACAGTCATATGGAAGCAACGATGAGAGACAGTAAAAATTAACCAGCCTAGAGCTTCAACCTGGGACCTACTGGAATGGTATCACACCACAGCCATTTGAGATAATGGCCCCTAGTTAGTTGGTTAGACTGGGATTTGAACCCAGAACCTCTTAGAAGAATCATGGCACTCATCCAGTTGTGGCATCATCATCATATCCTGCTGAGTACTATGCTGTGATTGAATATAACCTATCTGCTGTTGGGGCAGACACTATTTCAAAACTCTTCAGAGTTTATGAATGTAGTGTCAATTGATAGATCTCATGAGAGCATCCTGGAGAGAATTCACTCTTGAAAAACCATTCATTGGCTTGAAAGATACAATTTATTTTCCAAACCAAACTAATGTGCTTATTTCACCAGTCTGAGTCTTGTTTCGCAGTATCTGATAATACTCATAAGCTGTTTTTGAGGTAAAAGTTAGCAGTATTTGCTTGTTCTTATCTATAAATAGGATCACATTTGATATATTCCAAGTAAAACCTTTGTGTGTGATAGGAAAGGCAATAAAAGGTTTTGTGAATGATGTTATACCCTCAAAAGGTTTTGTGTGTGATAAGAAAGGCAATATAAGGTTTTGTAAATGATGTTATACCTTCAAAAATTTTACATGTCATTTCTTACTCAATTGAATGTTTTTCCAGCTGTTATAGTCTATTTTATTCTTCAGATGAATCATATAAATCAACATGTAATAACTATTACAAGCCAGTTTACTGCTGGCAGATGTGCAGTGTGCCCAACACCAATACTAGAAGTCCTAGGAATCAGTGAGTCAGTGGCATTGGAGGCTATCCTTAGGAGCCCACCATCCATGATAGGCAGCCGGGTGAGTGCAGCTAGAGGATTCCCCCCGAGTCAGGTAACATACTAACAAACACTAGTCCAACAAGCAGCTAACGGCCGGGTTCGGCCCGCACCGAGGCATTGTAAGAAACCTGACATTCATCAAAACCATCATCAGGGCTAGATCCCCCAAATCATTCAAAATTTTTACGCCAACCCGAGCTACTGACAGACTTAGGCAAAAAAATCGAGTTATATATAGATCGATAGCGACATTAAGTAACCATTATTGAAAAACGGGAGGTTATAGGTAGTCAGCCAGTCCATGGTATGCGAAATACAAAGATACAAAAAAGGTAGAACTTGGAATTGAACTGATTCAACATTGTCCTAGGATAGGTGAGGAAGAAGGGATTGTGCATAGGATGACAAATATAAAGTAGTTAGTTGATCGACATGGCACTGCTGATGAGATCAATAGTAGTGGTGAAAGTCGTCCGTATGTCAATGGCGCATTGTACTAGGAAAAATGGGAATCGCATGAGTGGACGAAAGGTCCACAAAGCCCGAAAGTGTCTAGGAGAGGGAAAAATGGGGTGTGATAAGGCGTTTCGGATGTGCGGAGAATGAAGCAGTTACTGCCAAGGCCACCCCGCCCACCATCATGACACCGTCCACACACCACCAGCACCTATACACACCAACGTCGCAAAAACCATCACCGCCAACTCAACAGCCCCCGGAACAGCCCCTCTCCACCCTCCAACAGCACCATTGTGCGCTAGCGCAGGGAACGTCGTCGCGAATACCCTTGTAGGATTTGGCGTCCCACTGACAGTGACAGTCGGCGCTGCGCTGTTCGGGGATAGACCTTTATTCGTCGGGTTGTTTCCAGCGGCGAGGACGGTAAATCTAGGTGAGGTTGCGTGCATGACGCCATGTGTCGAATTCAAGAAGATAAGGAAATAGTCGTCGCCCGGCTGGACGTCTTGCAGGAAGATATTAAGATAGTCTTGTTGTGCGGGAACATTTTTGGCGACTAGTGTAAGACCATCCACTGTCAGACGGGCCATTTCAATGTCGAAACCGTCAATGCCATCCAGAAGCCCCTTCTTCCATTGGATTAGATTAGCTTGGTTGTTCACCCACTGGGTGTCGCGGTGCGGTTCGTCAATGACGAAATAGGCTAGAGAGCAACCCAGGGTGAGAACTAGCAAGAGTCGTGGTAAAGCAACGACGGACCTGATACTGAAGTCGAGAAGAGAGTGAGGAAAAGGCATGCTGAGAGGCACGAGTGTAGAAGGCGTGACGAGGGCATGTTTTGGGGATTAGGGAGCAAGTACCTGCCTTGTGCCGACGAGAAGGAGGAAGAGTTGAGAGAAGGGGTAGTAACTGTGTGGCTATGAGAGCGCCGTGTTGCGAATGTCGAGGCAGATGGCAGATGCAGAATATTCGAATATTCAATTGGACACACCGCCGACCATACGTCACGTGATCCTCGGCTTCATTCGCCCTTTGCTCACTGCTCAGCGCTCAGCCTCCGGTCCGTTCTTAGGCACCTGAGTACGACACGTTGTACGGAAGACACTCACCCTTTCTCCGGCCCCGCCATCCCAAAACGTCGTGCAGCACGGGCTGCTCGGGCCGTTATCATCCTCCTGTCAAGGACACCTGTGTTTGCAGACTGTTCCGTGATTCATTCCTTTGTGCTATGACTACCATTATACTGCAATTTGGCTAATGCAAAAAAGAAAAAGAAAAAGGTAACCCCCCCTCCCCTGTTCTTACCGATGAGATTGGATGTGCTTAGCGAACCCTGGTAAGTTTCAAACTCGACCTCAGATTAGACGGCCTTTTAATGATTTCTTCTTCAGTTCATCCTATCAATGGCTTGATCTGTATGCTTTCGGCGCACTGCCAAGTTACTCACATGGGCGGGCTCGGAGAGGAAAGGGAAGATAACAGATCGGACAAAGAGCGCCAAGAGGGCGAACCGCTATGTCTCCGGTAGCGCACATGTGCCGCTCTGTACGGTGTTCCAAAGGGACGAGAACTTCGAATCCCTCCAGATCCCCTGCATTAACCCACACACCAACATCCACACCAACAGCAACAGCGACAACCAACAGTTTCATCCATCAAGGCAATCTATCCTCCGTATCCCTCTGGGCATTTTACCAGTGGCGGGCACAAAGTCGGAAAAAAAAATTACCCAGGACGAGTACAGTATGAGCCGTGGACTCGCAAAGACACGGGAGAATGTTCTGGACAAGAAAGTGTGTCAACGACCGTCGTATGGACCGGAGTGATCATTGGAGGATCAGAAAAATAAAAACTCTTGGAGCGAAACGTCCCAAGGTGACTACTGGGCATTCCGATTTATCTTTGTTATCTTTTCCTTATATCTCCGTTTCCTTTTCGTGATGAAAAGTTGTATCATAACGGTAATCACAACATATCAAGTGAATATAATCAATCGGATAAAAGTTTTCAGTGTTACATAGACACGTCATTACCAGCAATTACTTGTGGTGGCTCTGGTGAATGGGGGATGGACATGGCCACTTTGGTTGTCAACCTCCCGATTCGGTATCAATCATCGTTGCTGAGTTCGGCCTGCGCCTCTTCTAGAAGTACCTTTGCCTGATTGTCCCTGATTCGAACGATGCAGTCATAGGGTTTGGGATGGCTGTCCACCACGGTTAAATCATTATGGGTCATGGAAGAGAAAGTCAACAACCGACCTTGCCAATCCGGTGTTTATCCCCACCGGAGGTATAACATCCTCCCCCTTTGCATTCTTCACCCTCTCTATCGTGAGGAGGGAGAGGATCGTTGCAGCAGCGATCCAAAAGTTCCCATCCGCGAGGTAGCGGCCCGGACACACACTGACACGTAATACTTAACGTCGATGCAATGGATCCAGGCAGAAAGGCGGGGGAAGCTCACCGTCTACCAAACCCGAAATGAGAAATCGGGAAATGTTCGCCGTTGCCACCTTCGGACTTGGGAAGGTACCGGGAAGGATTGAAAACAGCAGCATCGCGATAGACCGCTTCATCCCGTTGGATGCCCCTGTTCCCCAATTAGCACTCAATGGACTGGTACTACAACGTGGCCGTACCATGCATTGGCAAATATGATTGCGCCCTTGGGAATGAACATGCCTTTATACACATCGTCGTGTAATGCGCGGTGAGGTACCCCTACCCGTATAATCGTCAATAGACCTCCATATGGGAGCGAAGGCTGGCCTACCGACTGGTACCACACTCAACCAACTACCAATCCTTGTTAGGCAGCCTGCTACACACGAGTGGTAAGACTGACCGATAAGTTTCTTGCACAACGCATTCGATATAAGGTAGGGACTTCCGATCCTCGAGCTCCGGCAAGCGAACACGAAGAAGTAAGCCATCAAGCTCCTTTTGAGCCTGCTGTTGACATTGCGGATAGAGGACCATCGCTAGCATGAAGACAGAGAGCGTAGCCCATATCTTTGGGAAAGGAACATCATCAAAAAGGGCGGGACTTGTGCTAGGCTTTCTAGCAACACTCACGGTTTCAGAACCAGCTCCGTAAATTGCACCAGCAGCGCCTTTTATATCGTCATAATCTTGCTCGGATCCGTCGTTATTCCCTTGTTTGATTCGTTCGAAGTGATACGACAAGAACGATGGCTTAGCCGTTCCCTCGAGCTGCCAAGTCATGTTAAAACCATATGTTAGAGTAGTAACAAACATTAGATCGTATTTCTCACCATCTGACTCTGGACTTGTGCAAATGGATACTCATGAAGCTTTCGAGTCCCAGCATTGAATTCTCGAGCACGATTTGCGAAGAACGTTCCTGGAAACCAAGAAGGGAGATATTGGACTTTAATTCATATAAGCAGCGTAAGCAATGATAGTTCATCGAAAGTAACCCCACTTACGGATGGGGAAGAGGTCAACCAATGTACCCCCAGGAGGGCCGCAATGTGTCATTGCGTAAGCGTGATCTCGTACAATCTGGGCGTAGGTGGGATCCTTCCCCAGGTGTAGGCCCTGACCGAATGCGATGCGAACGATAATAGATGTGCCAAAGCTAGAACACGGTGAGGTGAGCATCAAACCCTCCAATTGGAGTAGCTATAGAGCTCAGCAAACCTTTGCAAAATATCTTCCCTATCTCTTTTACCTTCAACCAGACTGACTGCCAGTCGTCTTGCTTGTGTGACCTGCAAGTCCCGGTACCCATCAACCTTCTGTCGACTGAAATATTCTTGGAAGAGGCGTCGATGCTTCTGAAACTGTTTTCCATAGGGCATGAGGGTCAGCGTCGGCTTCCATCCCATCCTGCATGTCCTTAAGCATCACGCATCAACATAGTTGTGATCCGCAACTCACATTTCAAAAACAGGAAATCCAGGTCTGTCACTGTAGTTCGCACTCCTTTTCTCGAGAAGATCGATGGCAGCCTCAGCAGAATTGAGAACAATAATAGGTCGGTTGAGGATCTGGAGATAAATTACATCCCCTAGAGCGCAAATTGAAGAACAGGGTGTCGTATATCAGTAATATTGAACAACCAGAATACATAACGAACCGTATGTCTTTGCCCATTCTGTATACTGGAGCTCGGGATTCTCGGGTGGAATATATCGTAGGTGGCCAAGGATAGGATCCCCTGGTGGGCTAGGTGGTAAAGGGACCTTGGGCGGCCTCTTCTTTCGCAATACGATCGACCAGCAGAGAGTGATTAAGAGTAAAACTATAAAGGGTTCCATGGTTCCTTTCGAGCTTGTGATGGGTTCGCGTTGAAAGACCGGGTCTTTTTAGAGTTCCTGAAGGCGGCGCGCATCGTATCAGTGTCTACTCCAAGTGGCATTTTGTGGATTGGTTGTCTGATCACAGGTCGTGGAGTATTGACTTAGGCTGCGGAGTTTTGTGCTATTTAGGGGCTCTGGAGTTGGGTAGCCCATATGAAAGAGAGGCCTGGGCCAAAATCTCCGACACCAATGGAGGTGAAGCCTGGAGTTGCTCCATAGCTTGGCAGCAACCAATAAACGAAACTTGCCTGAAATAATGCCCACACAGGATATCGAAATGTGCTCCTCCCTTTGTCCAGTTCAGGTGAAGTTGAACATGTCTATGCACATTAAATAGTAACGCTCCACTAATAAGTGCGAAGTAACCACGAGTCACGAGCAAGAAGGGGTATATATTTAGAGATATACATTTCTTCAGCTCCCTCGCTGCTTTCCTTAGCCCGGCGATGATTTCTGGGTTAGAGCTTCTCACCAGTGGGGATAGTCATTCTGACGGGAGTGGAGAGGATATCAAATCTTTTCTTGGGTATAGGAAGCGTATCTGACTTCTAACAACTGTCCCGCCCGCCCATGGGGCTAAACTTACTCTCCGGAACTAGAGGCGGCCGAGATGAAAGAGGCCCGTGGATGGTACCATGGGTTGTAAACACATGGTAACTGAATTGCAGGTCCAATACAGCTGCCGCGCATTCAAAACTCTTGGCACCCTCAGCGAGACTTTTGTATTCAGGTTCGCCTGTGGTCTGGGCACATCAATAACTGTGCATTCATGAATGAACCAGTCAAAGCTCATAATCTATACCGAAGGACTTGTCTTCCACCTGGGGCGTTTCACGAGGTTCGGCGCAGCACTACGTGGGTAGTTCCTACGTACGTCCAGACTCGCCGAAGCCACTGAACGGGATAGCATCATCCCCAGGTTCAGACGGTCACAGTCACCAAAGCGGCCTATCCCTCGACTAGTGTGCCCGACAGTGACTTCGACCTCGCTCGTCCATCTTCCGTTTTAAACGCCTATCTCTTGGGCTCTCACATCAAAGGTCGGTTCCATTGTTTCATATAATGACTGTAGCGCGACAAAAGTATTACATAGACACGTAGATACCAGCAATCACCGGTATCCGTTTTGGTGAATGAAAGATGGGCACATTCAGTTCATCGTCGATTCCTCAACTCAGGACTAATGATCGTTGCTGAGTTCTGCTTGAGCCTCCTCTAAAAGTACCTTCGCCTTCTCGTCCCTGAGGCGAACCTTGCAATCATAAGGCTTAGGATGACTTCCCAGCACGGTTAAGTCAACATGATCATGGAATAGCAAGTCAACAACCAACCTCGTCAACCCACTGTTCATGCCCACCAAAGGTATAACATCCTCCCCCTTTTCATTCTTCACCCTCTCTATGGTAAGAAGGGAGAGAATCGTTGCAGCGGCGATCCAAAAGTTCCCATCCGCGAGGTAACGACCCGGACACACCCTTGTAAGTAGTACTCAATATCGATGCAATGGATCCAGTCGGAAATGCGGGGGAACTCACCGTCTACCAAACCCGAAATGAGAAATCGGAAAAGGTTCGCCATTACCACCTTCGGACTTGGGCAGGTACCGAGAAGGATTGAACACAGTGGCATCGCGGTAGACTGCCTCATCCCGCTGAATACCCCTGTGTCCCCGTTCCCCCATTTAGCAATCAATGTTCAAATGTACTGGCACTACAACGCAGCCCTTACCATGCATTGGCAAATATGATTGCGCCCTTGGGAATGAACATGCCTTTATACACATCGTCGTGTAATGCGCGGTGAGGTAACCCTATCAGTATATTTGTCAATGGTCCTCTATATGGGAGCGAGGGGCGACCTACCGACTGGTACCACACTCAACCAACTACCAATCCTTGTTAAGCACCCTGCTACACATGAGCGATAAAACTCACCGGTAAGTTTCTTGTACAACGCATTCGACGTATGGTAAGGATTTACGGTCCTCGAGATCCGGCAAGCGAGAACGAAGCAGTAAGCCATCAAGCTCCTTTTGAGCTTGCTGCTGACATTGCGGATAGAGGACCATGGCTAGCATGAAAACAGATAACGTGCCCCATATCTTTGTGCAAAGACCATCATCAAAAAGGGCGGGACTGGTTGCGCTAGCTTTCTAGCAGTACTCACGGTTTCAGAACCTGCAGCATAGATTGAAGCAGCAGCGCCTTTTACATCGTCATAATCCTCCTCGGATCCATTGTTCTCCCCTTGCTGGATTCGTTCCAAGTGATAAGACAAGAAGGACGGCTTAGCCGTTCCATCAAGCTGCCAAGCGAGATTAAAAACCATATGTTAGAGTAGCAGTCAACCAGATCGTGTTTCTCACCATCTGTCTCTGGACTTGTGCAAATGGATAATCATGAAGCTTTCGAGTCCCAGCACTGAATTCTCGAGCACGATTTGCGAAGAACGTTCCCGGAAACCAAGAAGGGAGATATTGAACTTTAAGTCATCCAGTCAAAGTAAGCAAACGATAGTTCATCAGCAGCAAGCCGACTTACGGATAGGAAAGAGGTCAACCAAAGTACCTCCAGGAGGGCCGCAATGTGTCAATGCGTAACCTTGATCTCGTACAATCTGGTCGTAGGTGGGATCTTTCCCCAGGTGTAGATCCTGGCCAAATGCGATACGAACAACAATAGATGTGCCAAAGCTAGGACACACGTTGAGGTAAGCTCAAGTGGTGAGTTATGAAACCCAGCAAACCTTTGCAAAATATCCTCCAAGTCTTTCTTACCTTCAACCAGACTAACCGCCAGCCTTCTCGCTTGTGCAACCTGGAGATCCCGGTACCGATCAACCTTCTGTCGACTGAAATATTCTTGAAACAGGCGTCTGTGTTTCTGGAACTGTTTTCCATAGTGTGCAAAGGACAGAGTCAATGCCTCCTTCCAACCCATTCTACATGCCATTAACCATCACGCGTTAAAGCAGTTGTGGTGAGCAACTCACATTTCAAAGATCGGAAATTCAGGTCTGTCACTATAATTCCCACTCCTCTTCTCTAGGAGATCGAGAGCCGCCTCGGCCGAATTGAGAACTACAATTGGCCGATTGAGGATCCTGAGATAAATCACATCCCCTAGAGAATGTATTGAAGGGCAGGGGAAGTCGTTATATCAGAATAATACTAAACAGCGACAACACCGAACAAACCATATGTCTTCGCCCATTCTGTATACTGAAGCTCGGGATTCTCTGGAGGAATATATCGCAAGTGACCAAGGATAGGATCCCCCGGCGGGCTAGGTGGCAAAGGGACCCCGGGTGCCTTTTTCCTTCGCAATACAATCGACAAGCACAAAGCGATTAAGAGCAAAACTATCAAGAATTCCATGGTGGCTTTCAAGCTCTGATGGATTCACGTTGAAAGCCGTCCTTTTAGACTTCCTGAGCACAGCGGCGCCTCGTATCAATATCTACTCCACGGACTTTGCCCTACTCAAGTGGCATTTCGTGGATTGATTGGCTAGTCAGCTAGGGATTTTTGTGCTATTCAAGGACTCCAGGGGTTAGATTAATCCAATGTCTCCACACAAAAGGGAGTTTACGAGACACGTTTCCAGTCAACCGTGTTTCCCAGTCCAAAAATATGGAGGTCTCTCAGAGACTCTTGATTCAGTTCTAAGTGAAGCTGAGCACGCCGATACCAAAACAAGTATTGGTAAGTATACAACAACCCACGAGTCACGCGCAAGAAGGGGTATATATTTATAGACGGACAGTTCTTCCGCTCCTCCTTCGCTACTTTCTTCATCCCGGTGGCGATTTGTTCAATTAGAGCTCCTCAACAGTGGGGATAGGCATTCTGACGGCAGCGGAGAGGATATCAAACTTTTCTTGGGTATATGGAGCATATCTGATTCCTAACATCTGTTCCGCCCTACAAAAAACCATTAGATAAGATATTAGATAGCAATAGGACTAGACTTACTCATTGGGTATATCGATCACGGTGCGTTCATAAGTAAACAGATCAAAGCTGTATCGAAGGATTTGCCTTCCATCTGGGAAGTTATCACGAGGTTAGATGCGGCATTACGAAAGCAATGTGAACGTACATCCGGATTCGCCGACGCCACCAAATGGTACAGCATTTACTGTGAGGTCAGAATCAGAGCTTACAAATCCCGATATCATATGCCAATCGACATACCAGCCAATTGTTGGAAGGTATCATTAAACACAGCGTTACCGCTGGTTGTATTGTTTAAGACTAAAGGCAAACCTGAGTCGGACTTCAAGGGAAAAGAGGAGCAGCACTGACTCTTGTTCTTGGTCACCTCGTTGGGAGTGAAGGCATACAAGACCAATGGGTGATTCCTAGTAATCATATGGTTCGTCAGTGCTAGCTGGACATATTCCCCAAGCAAAGTGGCTCACCTAGCACTGATGAAGCGTATAGCCTCATCGACGTCTTCCACTGGCAAAATCGGCAAGAACGGTCCAAAAAGTTCCCTTGGGAAGGAATATCACCTCTATAACAACCGTACAGGTGTTGACCAGTCACTCACTCATTCATCAAAGAATCATCATCCCAGTGTTCTCTGTCCAATATAAAAACAGTCATCTCGAGTCCGCGTTTCCTACCAGCAGGATCAATGGTTCCTTCAAAGTCTTTTCCGCCGCCATACACGACCTTTGCCTTGGTATGCTGGAGAATGGAGGAAAGACGCGAGAAATGCGCATTTGAAACGATACGTCCAAAAGATGAGGATTTGAGTGATCCCTCAGGCCAGAAAGTCTTCGCATGTTCCTTGAGTGAGTTCACAAAGGTCTCAAGTACCGACCTCGAGCAGAGTACATAATCCGGAGAAACGCAAAGCTGGGATTTTGTCCGATTATTTGAGGGTCCACCATACGGATAGAAGGCGTACCTGTCCAGCGTTTTGACTCTTGCCATATAAAATACGCTTCGCAGCAAGATCAACATCGGTTGTAGAGTCAACTATCACGGGGGATTTTCCGCCCAATTCGAGCGTAAGAGGGGTCAAGTGTCGTGCGGCGGCGGCGGAAATGATGCGGGCAACACGACCATTTCCGGTGTAGAATATGTGGTCCCCTATTGGAGAAGAAAGTGAGTCCGTGTTTAGGTTTTGGGAATCTCGAAGAGGATCGGAAAAAGTTTACGTGGGAGAGTCTTTCCGTTCAACAGATTTCCACAGAATCCGTGTAGGAAAACGTTGGATAAATAGATGAAGAGGAACGAATTACTTACACTGCAACTCCAGCAAACGTGTAATCTCGGGAACGGCCCCTTCGACAACTTTGAAGGCTTCGTTGTCAAGGTATTTGGGAACGAGTTTTGCCAAAAGTGCCGAGTAGTGAGGAGCGAATTCTGACGGTTTGATGACCGCGCAACACCCAGCAGCAATGGCACCATAGAGTGGTTGGAGTGATAGTACGACAGGATAGTTCCATGGGCTAAGATGGACATAATGAGAAGAAGCGGGATTAAGCATTCCAAAAGGGCATACGCAATAATGAGAGCTACTCCTTTGGGTTCCTTCCGGACTCGTGGCCTCCACGTCTTCATCCAGTCCTCGACTTCGCTTGACTTGTCCTCATCCTTTGCCCACTCCGCGACCTTCTTCGCACAGATAATGGAGCGTTCAACAATGGGTCCTACCTCTGCCAGGAAAACCTCGAGACGGGGCTTGCCGAGGTCCTGATAGATAGCTTCAGTGATAGCCTCGGCATTATCTTGGGCGAGACGAGCAAGCTGTAGAAGTTGTTGCTGACGCCATGGAATGGATTTTGTCCGACCAGAAGCGAATGTGCTCTTGAGCTGGGCTCGGATCTGGATAGATATGATATCATCAGGGGAGGGTCAAGTCGGGTTTACGAGGAGACGCACTTCTGGAAATTTGTCGAGGGGTATATACGCCATCTGCAAGTTCTGGGAGAAAGTTTGAAGAAGAGCACTAATGGAGAGAGGACTTATATAGCTTTTTTGCGATAACCCCTAACGAGTTAACCACTCATTTCTTCCGTGTTTCCATTTTTGGTTCTGTATACCCTCCACTTTGCCTTGACAACCTTTAAGTACGTAACGTTGGGACAAGGTAGAACTTCGGAACAACGATTATATAATCAACCATCCCACGACTGGGTAAGGACTCCATCACGCCTTTGGATTTCCGTCGTCCTATAGCTGGTCTCCTCGGAGCTTATAAGTACGTTCCTACCTCATGTCAATGACCTGGTCTTAATATACCTCATCAGTGCTCTCCTGATCAGACGTCCTTTGCTCACTCAATGTGCAACTGCAGCTGTACTCTTTGGAACCGGCGACGTGATTGCTCAACAACTTGTAGAGAAAAAGGGCACCAGCCAACATGACGTGAGTTTCCTTTAAAATATCCTACTAATGGCACTTATTTTATATATCTAGCTCGCACGGACTGTCCGTTTGACCGTTTATGGAGGTTCGTTGTTCGCCCCATCTCACCCACTTGAAATTTCAAGCATATGATTCTTCAGGTCTTTTCTTTGGTCCTCCGATGACTGCATGGTACAGCCTCTTAAACAGGCTCAAGTTTGCCAGCCCAACCCGAGGCCTTATTTATTGAGTATGTCGAAAGAGCCACGTTTCAGCAGCTGTTGATTGTTGTTACAAGTAGGTATGGCTTGATCAAGCCCTTTTGACCCCTGGTAAGATGGTCTTCGTGTTACCTTTACGTGCCTTCACCTCTACCGTATTGCAGTTGCTGTCGCGTATTTCTATGGTTCAATGAGTCTGCTAGAGGGAAAGATCAATGAGGCAATTCCAAGAATTCAGACGGTTCGTCATCTCGGCTATATCCAGGTTTTCCAGCTAACCATTCGCATCCATAGGCATATGTTCCAACCATCATTCGCAACTGGCAAGCTCCTCTGATCATCTCGTTAATCCCATTCTCACTTTCCTCTAGGGCAGTGTATATCCCTACACAGATACTCAACTTTTGGCTCGTGCCTCCTCACCTTCGCCTCGTTACTGTATGTGGTGTGAGCCTTCTGTGGAGTGAGTTGTATACTTCCTGCCAGATCGTCAGCACTTTGATGCCTTTGCATCATCTAGACACCTATCTTAGCGCGGCTAATGCCCAACATCAGAAGCAACAAGTGGAAAACGAGCCTGAGGTGAAATCTGAATAAATCAAACATGGATTTGATGAGACTGGATGACAAGCGCGCTTCACTAAGCTCACGCCAACTTCGCCAAATTGGACTCGCGCAATCTAGCTCAATATTGCTGTAGTGAACTATTGACTCGAACTTGTACACTGCAATATTAAGCATAGACAAACGGGTATGTAAACCCCACACTTGGGTTCACGAAGCGCCCGACCTCTTCACCCACGGATCAATATCAATCTGTTTTTGTCGTGTCCGGTATCCACTTAATAATTGTCTTTTCTTTTCGCCAATCACAACTGGGATAATGCAATTAAGGACCACAATTGTACTCAAAGACGTACAAGCAATAATCCAAAAACCTCTTGATGTCATAGCGCATTCGGAGAGTGGATCCCATCGTCGAAGGGGTCAGACACCACCTTCCAAGGATGGAAGGAGCTGGTGTGCGGAATGTTGAAGACGACGTTCGAGGTGGCGAATCGGCGGTAACTTCGTATGAGAGTAGGAGGGAGGATAGTGCCTTGCGATACCAGCCGAGCTCCAATCTCCATAATACGTTCGAAAACTGGCTAGATAAAATCAAGCAAGTGTCTTTGAGCGCAAGTGCTAGTGGGCAGGGGGGGGGGGGGAGGAATGACCAAGGAATGACGGGCACCCTCATGTACATCGGAATACTTCGAAAAGTTCATTGACCGAAGACAGGAGAGGCAACTAGCGCTTCACTCAAAGATAAGCAGTTCTTGTTCCTAGTTCCAGCGACGAAAGTAAACCTGTTCGCTCATTCCTTTCCTGCCACTGTGCAAGTTTGAGGTCAATCATGAATGGGATATGCAAACACCCAGTCAACGACAATGTCACAGCTATCGTATTCTAGTCCTATGCAGCGAATCAGGCTGAGGGAAGGGAGATGGGACTATTGCCTAGGAGCACCACGACGTTCGGGCTTAAGTCTAGCTGTCTCGTTATCCGGATTTCTGACTAACCTAAATGTAGGATTGTTACTCCCCTCGTGTCGTATTCACCACTAGTTTATATTCCTATGCTCGGTCCTCTCATTGTCGAACGTGCTACACCCTGCCATTTACGAATGAGTAGCTCCTACACCCATACTTATCCTGTCGCGACAGAAGCCCCACTGAAAAGAACCAAGAATACGAGGGAACGTGACATTTGTCGTATCAGCCTTGTAGGCAAAAGAAGCATAAAGATTTGGTTCGCGAATGAATTTCCGTCCATCAATAGAGCCTAACTACGACCCCAGGTTTATCAGTAAACTCGCGAGCGCCGCGATTAAGTGGGCGGCGCTACTACATCACTTTAAGCTCTGGTCCATAATAAGGTAAGGGAATAGGCCAACGCCTGTCAGGAGTAGTCGCGAACGTGGGAAGTCCTCAGGATGTAAGCGCCGGATGATTGCAACAACGGAAGACCAAACCATGAGATCCGTTTCCACGCTTCCGAGCAGGTTGCCTCTCTGGCATTGTTGGAGGTTGGCACGCCGACGGTAGTGAAGGGTGAATAACGTATATACAAAAGAAAAGTACAAGCTTGCCGCTTTTCACTGTTGTTGTTCTTGAGGCTATATTAGGTGGCGGTGTCCAGGTCCTTAGGTCTATACATTATTTCGCTCCTTTTACTCAAACTCTTCATCCCCTTCATGGCTCAGCAGCCGAAAACTGCATTCAGCGAGAAAGATTTGGATGATATTGCCGTAGTATGGGCGCAAGCCCTGCAACGAAAACTCCAAGACCTGGCCAGGGCCGCCGCTCAAAATTGGCACGATAACGAAGAGAAAAAGAATGAAGTCAAACGCTTGCCTCGGTCTCCTGCATTCTTGAAACGCCTTTCGTATTTCCTACATCCCGAGAACCAGAGGAAAGCAAGAGCACCTGTCTCCTCGGTCAACAACTCGGGCTCTAGGAAAACATATTCAAGCCCTGTTTCAACTGCTCCTGAAGTCGCTCTCCCTGATTCTCACTCGGCTCATAAACAGGTTACCGAGACAAAGGAATCTCTGGACCCTATCCGAAGCGACCCACTTCCTGTAAACCAATCTCACGCCGCAAGTGATATATCCATACCTCAGAAGCACCCCATAGCTTCTCACCGATCCAGAGTGAGAGGCCCACAGGAACGTGGCACATACTCCCCACAATCTCTAACACCTATCATCATTCCCAAAATTGCCCAAGAGCAGTCCGAACCCCAACAATCTGAATTCCTCACGACACCAACCCGGCATATTTCATATCATGGGCCGTCCCCACCAGTAACTGATACTATGAGCGTTAAACATGGGAACATGCTCCAAGGTTCCACCGAATCTTCCCCTGGTTTCTTTTATGGCGCCGAATACTCTTCATCAAGTTTCTCTAAGGGTGATCTCTTCTATAACCAGTGGTTCGGTTCTCGGACAATTGACTCAGCCACCTTGACTGAATCTCTCTACTATGACGGCACTTCAGAGGCCCCGCCATTAAACTATCGCTCCTTAACATACAAACCGCTAGATTTCGACTCATGGGCAGCCACAGGCTGGGTAAACGCACCTACGAGTAACAGCCAGGATACCCTAACCACTCCGATGACACAAGAGGCCTCTCGGCATCACTCACCGTATCGGCATGACGGTTCCCATCCTCAGAATGGCGATGTAGGACCATCTCCGACAGGGTTCAGCGTGCAGAAAGATCAGCAGGACATGGAGCCTCAACAACTTCTACTTTCCAGGTTTCCCGTGACCGCAATGACCCCTAATGTATCAAGAAACAAGTGAGTCTAGCTCCATATGGTGTGACAT
This sequence comes from Podaxis rugospora, assembly GCA_018524415.1. NCBI lineage: Eukaryota > Fungi > Basidiomycota > Agaricomycetes > Agaricales > Agaricaceae > Podaxis > Podaxis rugospora. Next base: position 63,996 of record JAEUWL010000308.1, read on the forward strand.
AATCTGACATTGTCCACTCGAAGCACACCTGTGGCTTCTGGACCACAACTCCCCTCATGTTTAGCCCCTCAACCACATAGTGCTGAGAGTAACTCCACTGTCACGACCCCCATTTCAGATTCCCAGTTCCAGCCGCCTCAACAATACCTGGACACCTCCACAGCAGCCGAGCACCGGCACCTAGATCGCACCACTCTCCAACGCCTTGTTACAGAACCCACGATTCCAGCGCCGCCAGCCCATCCAACTCAACATCAGAAGTCCGAGTTCCGGAAGCGAAAGCTTGGGGAAGTAGATAATGAAGATGGATTGGCTTCTATTCATGGGAATGGAATAGAGGCTTCTGCTGTTCAACATCCCACAAAGAAGGCCAAGTATATGAAGCGAACGCCCAAGACGGTCCGCGGAGATATCAAATAGAATAACGGCCCGAACGGTCTGACCAAAGAACATAGACTACTTGGATCGAGGAAATGGAAGAGTCACATGTATAATGGAATATAGACTATATATAATACCTACTGTTGAGATGTAATAGTCATGTAAGGTTGCTATTGCCCGAATTACGCGGTGACCCAAAAGACTTTGACGACTCAGAACGAGCGCTAGGTAAGGAACTTGTTCCGGAGAAGTACAACCATTGAATGTCATGCCAATGCAGCAGTCTTCCCCTAGTCCTCTGTTCCGGGGATGCATGCACTCATGGGCCTGATGCAGACTGCCAGTCCGGCACCAATCAACCAGATACCAAGTAATGTTTCCAATGTTAACAAAGAGGGACTCCAAGTCAGAAGCATGTAGTGAATAATCAAAGCAATGTTCAAGCCACTAATCCTCGACTTCCCAATCACTCTCCCATTAGTTTCATTAGCCACGTCCGAGAGCGCTCTGTCGTGACTCCCCTGGTTTTCCCCTCCAATACACCGTCAATCAACCCTGACCATGGTGGGGCTGTTCATGGTATGCAAATCATCATCCACAGTTTTCTGACATGCCCAGCAAAATACCACAACACAGAGGTGTGAATTACAACTGCTGTGGATGGCTCACCTGGCCTCATTTCGCACCATTTCCCCTCATCACCCTCTCGTACAGGTTCCAGAACAGGTCCAAGGCGGCATCGAGGAAGCCCCGGTATCGAACCTTCTGTCGTTACGATCAACTGGTTCTGGTAGTCCCCTGTAGCCCACATTAAACCATCCCCGTCTACGGATTACGTTCCCCTCTCCAAGTCTCCCCTTGCACCTGTAGCAGAAACGTCCTTCGAAACCTTGTGATTGTTGCTCTTCGTGACATCGGAGGTTCCAGGTCGATTCTGTCTGCTCTTCGCTGCGGCTTTGGTTCTGAACTTGGATCCGCAATCACACCCAAAGCATTAGGATGAAAAAAAAAGTATCCCAACCAGGCCGCTTTCGGAAACAGTGCTAGCGGACTTCCAAACGGGCTAGGTGATAAGCTTTTCCTCTGAACGTGGAGCTCGATTTTCATATGAAAGACCGTGGATGCCATTCGTGCCGGGTAGATTCCACACAGGGACTTTGTGTATCCAGGGTTCAGAATGTAGGGCACCCTATATATCACATTCGGCAAGATGTTATGAGTAGACTATGCTCAGTGTCAACACTCACTGTTTCATAAAGGGAACTGGGCGTGCTCGTATCAACGTACTTGTAAACGTCTGTTCTAGGGTCGCAGTCGGAACAATAAGCATATGTGATAGGCCCAAGGCTCGTGTTTCGAACACCATAGAGGGTGTATGCGACAGCCGGGATGGGGGACATCTTGAACTCATAAAACTAACTGTAATCGGGACGAAGAACTGATGTTGTCCTGATTAGCGATTAAAAGATTCCTGCTCGCTGTTTCCCGATGTCAGTCAAAGGTTCCGTCAATCAATACGTTACGGATGAATTGGTTGATGCGCGATGCATAGCTTGCTGTGGTCTCTGCTAGTTCAAGGGATGAATGTACATATTGCCAAGAACACCTCATGTTTGCGTGGGTATACAGTCGACTCTCTTATAAAGAGAGTAGTTGATATTCGACACTGATGTCAGAAAACTAGACTGAGGAATTGGTGTGCTGATGGAACTGACAGAGGATGCGCGGAAGGCAAATACACGTACTACAGATAGTTGAAATGACATGAACATTGTTAAGAGCCCTAGTTATCTGCATCATTTGGCACATTGGGGGATGAAGGATGAAGATTGGACCAGATCCTGTAAGCAGCTCATTCAGCGATTATATTCGAGCCCCAGTTTTTTTTTTTTTTTTTTTTTTTTTTTTTT
>JAEUWL010000291.1:0-65922 GCA_018524415.1 Podaxis rugospora
TCACTCTGAGAGGAGAAGTGGGAGGTCAGGAAAACATGTTCACAAATAAGAAGAGTAATTACATGCAAAACATTACAGTCAAGAGATTCTGTACATAATGATTATATCAGTCAGTGAATGTCGCATAGTCATCTGGCCCCAGATAGTTGTCAAAGTCGGCCGCAGTGTAAGGCCCCGGTGCCCTCGTTGTGCTGGATAGACCGGCCTCCATGTCGTCGTCAGAGTCCGGCATGATTAGGAGAATATGGTGAATATCTGTCACATCTGGGACAGACAGACCATCACTAGAATCTTTAGATGTCTGAGTCACATGGGAAAAAAGTAAAAGTGTATGGTAACATACTGGCATCTGGCAAATCATCGGTTACATGGGTGGGGGAACTTTCAGCATCAGAGGACATCTCTAAAAGTGCCCTACAGATATCTGTAGCTAGGTGTCGGGTTTGTGAGGTGAACCAGGTAAAAACAAAGTGAGTAGTTTACCGGCATTAGGCATATCGGGTTGCGAGTTGGAGTGGGAGCTTTCGTCATTGGATGAGATAGCCAAAAGAGCCTGGTGAACAGCTGTAAACAAGATTGTAAGTTATAAGGAAGGAAGAGAGAGCAAGTGGAGGAGATAACAAACTGGCAACCAGCACAGCATGAGCCGAGCCGGCATGAGAACTGTCATCATCTGGAGACATATCCAGTAAGGCCTGATGAATGCGTGCAATGGAAGGGACAGAAACTTCGCTGCTGGAACAGTGAGATTTGGGAGAGGTATCGGCTGCAGCATCAATGGCACCAAAGGTATGGGAAGATGTTGGCGAGACACTTGATGAGTCACTTGTGGCACATGTGTGGAGGGCAGTAAGAATAACAGAGAGTGAAGGTAGTGACAGTTGGGCTGAGCCAGCACTTGCATGGACACTGGCATGGGCGCCGGGAGTGATGGGCGCATGGACTTGAGCATCAGCACCAGCATCAGGAACATTGATTGTGGCCAGATCTGCATCAGGCAAGGATGGGGGAAACCAACCAACAGAAGTTGAGGCATAGTGGCACAGAGGCTGGAGGCAGAAATGATCTGGGACATCAGTAGATGCAAGTTCTGGCAAGGGAGAGGCCACATTGATGGACAAATCAGGGGCTGGTGCCGGGGTGCCTGAGTGAGAAGGTTGGCCAGAATTTGTGCCAGTGAAGCGTCCCCAAGGCAGGAAAGCATCATAGCCAGTGTGTGGAATTTGAAAATTGTTGTCGCCGGCACGCTGTATCCAGGAGATATTGTTGGCAGTCAGGTCAACTCCCCAGGTCTATTTGAGGGATGGGTGTTGTGTGACACAATCTCTCTTGGCTTCAGAATATTCCTGGATAAACCTAATGAGGTCTTGCTTAGATACCTTGAGAGGAGCCTTTCCTTTGACCTTGGAAGACCATTTGTGCCCAGTAGCCGGAATTGATGCCAAAGGTGCTCCTGCTGGCATCGATTGTGATGTTGAAGACTCAGGGATGGTGCCCCATGCCTCATATCCCCGGGCAGAGTATTCGGCTTCTTTGCTGACGGCCTGTTCATACAATTGGTTGAAGCCAGATACATGACACATCGTTAACTGCCACTTTTCCTGGTGTTCAGTACTGACGTGCCAGATGCAATGTTGCAATACCTGGAGGTGCCGAAGGGCATCCATTGCTACCCCCCGGTAAAGAGTGTATGTCCCACAACTCAGTGGTATATGAGCTGCGGGAATCTCATCAGCGTAGCCTGTGAGGTCAGGGGGAGGTGCCGGTTTGCCATATTCCTTCATAAGTTGTTCCTGGTGAAACAACAGGCACTCCAGCAATGATGCGAAGTTGAGGAAGAGTGAGTCCGGAGGTGACCGCCTCTTTTGCCACCAGTCCTTTAAGTATTTGGTTACTGTGCTGAGTGGGAAGGGGATAATATCACCAGTATCCAAGACGTGTTGAAGGTGCTGGTCAAATGCCAGTGACTATTCCTGGTGGTTGATGGCTGTGGCAAGAGCACAGATCACTGCCAGAACCAACACTACCCGATGACCCCTGACGGCTTCCAGTCCAAACCAGGACATCACAAAGTACTGTATTCACATCAACTAATGGATCACATGGTAATTCAGTGATAATGTTGAACTCACATATTCCTTGATAAGGCCTTTTTCAAGCCATTCTGCCCTTTCATAATCTCTTGTATTTTGCCTGTGAAGTAGGATGGCATGTAAGCGAGATTCAAAGTATTGTATAAGTAGCCTTGAGTCAAGGTCAGCCAGTGATTGTGTTTCGGTGGGCTGGGGAACAGAAGACATGGGAGCAGGAAGCAAAGATGGATGAGATTGATTCAGGATAAGCACGATGACATAATGAAAAGCTATATAAGCTTGTCCACAGCATTATCGATGGGTCCAAAGTCAAGTGCCAGAACAGAGGATTATATATCAGTCATTGGTTTGAGTAAATGTAGCATCAGCTTTGTGGGCCATGCCTTGCCACATTGCTGATTGATGTGCGGCATAGGCTGCCAGTCCCGGAGATACTGCCAACACCTTCCTATTTTCCCAGAGGGACCTGTTGAAAAGAAAGAAATGAACTACCCACTCCATTTCGTACTGGACAAGTGTTACTTCTTCTTCCCAACACATTTTCCTAGCTCGTGCATGTAAATAATGGACCCTTTGAACTGCCAGATAGATGAGACATAATGCCAAGGCATGCATAAAGCAGTGATCACCAGACTTACATTCGCGGACAGTGGCAGGGGAGGCTGAACTGGCACCTGGCCTATTTTGCCATATCCAGGAAAGGCAGATTGTGGTTGAACCTGGCCGGTTTGGGTCAAGCAATGCTGTGCTAGCTTTTACATCCTTCCGTGCAAGTGGCTGAAATGCTGCCTGTGTCGCCAGATCTGGTTGGAGACATAAGAGTGCTGATTGGCACTTGTTGTATGACTGGCAATGAAATGAAATCTTCTTGTCAAGTTTTGATATCTCCACATGTGAGCATGTTTTAAGGCTCTTCCGAGGAGCAACACGAATTACATGGGAATATTGGAACGATTTTTCTGCGATCAATTGCCGAAGTGCAGAGAGATGCCAGTTAGCCCTTTCCTTGCGCAAGGCAAGTTCAAGCTCTCTATACGTATCTTGCAGAGCCCTGCTCGTTGAGGGCATTGGGATTGGCAATGTTGAGGCTGATGATCAAGCAGGTGAGAAGGGTATTGCTGGTGCTGGATCTGCTCTATGGGCACTTTCACCATCTGTCTCTTCTTCAGCATTATTGTCTTCAATGACATCAAGTGGTGGGACCTCCTCCATATTTGGGTCAATGTCATAGGTATGTCTGGGTTGACTGGTGACCTTGTGTTGCATTTGCTCAAGTGTAGCAAGCTGTACATGGAGAGCCTCTGACATTTGATGGAGCTCCTCAGATGTAGTTCCCTGAGCTATGTCCTGGAAATGGTCCAAGATATATTGTAATTCAGTTCTGCAATGCCTGAGCACATTTCCTAAAATAGCTACTAGGGTTGCCACTTACTGTTTCTCTTCAGTATCAAGGACCATCTCAAGCCACCATTCAGCATCTGTACTCCCTGGGTTCGGGTCTTGGATCACTGGACTGGTAGAGGCCAGCACACTTTCGGCACATAGTATGTCTATTGCTGCCAGGTTATCAAACCAGCACTGCTCAGCTTTGGCAATATCCCATTCCCATATTGCCTGGTCCTCTGGTCGGGTAGATGCAGCAATTTTTAAGAAATAAGTCCCCAAGTCGAGTGACATTGCTGATGCCTCCTGGTGACGATTGCACAGTACTGTGACTAACATGAACCATAAGTATATTGTTGGCACTTGGTGCAAAAAAGTTTACACCTATTACCAAAAGCTTTTTGAAATTTGAGTCATTTGCATGATCATCAATTGTCTCGGCATGAGTGGCCAGAGTTGCCGTCCGCACTATGGGGGTGATTGCATTGAGATTTGACCACAGCATTTCAAGAATCTCCCCAACTGTTACACCTGTAAATAGGATGAACGACGTCACATACCGGAAGAGGCATTCTTCCTTGTGGCCGTGGACGTGGAACATGCCAATGCCCCTATCAAGCTTTAGCTGATCCGGCAATAAATGCCCGATGCGATCTTGGAGATGAATGAAATACTGGCAGGCAATATCATAGATTAGCATAGCACCTTGTTCCAGGTCTATATTTGTGGTCTTTAGTGCCTGTAAGAGCACCCAGTCAATGTTTTTTTGCTGTTCACCCTTGAAGAGGTCGGCAATGGCATTCAGCGCAAAACACCCATGCTGGGCACATGCGATGCCTACAATACCCATTATATCGCATGCCTTAGACCCATGCATTGCAAGGTCAACTGCACAAAATTTGGCCGGATATGGTGCTTTCTGTTTTCAAGCATCAATCACAAGACATCACTCCACTGGCACTACTGCCCTGGCACACAGAGAGTGGGCACGCACAGTAAGACACTCCACAGCTGCCTCCAAAAATTTTTGATACTGTTCATGGGTGGAAAACATTCCTGTCCCCTTGGAAAGCCATATATCTGATGTGTATGTCTGCCGAACGTGATCTGCTTTCATGTTGCCATCAGTAACAAAGAACTGCCGGTACACCCAACTGAAGTGAAATTAAGGCTGGTGAGTAACATGTATCAAGAATACCCTCACCATTGGGGATCTTCCTTCCAATTTTCAGCCAGGTTGATGCCAGGTTGAGGGCATGCTGGACAAAATATTGCAAGCTCACCTGGCGCTTCCTGTGCCTGCATGCCAGATTTATGACCATGGCTGGCCCATTTCTTCTTTTTCAACCACTGCCAAAGTCTTGACATTCAAAGTAGCTCCTGGTACAAATTGGTTGTTTTGGATGGTTCCATTGGGAATGTGAGACGACGAAGCTTTTGGAAGTATTGATAAGCCGATACTTTACATTCCAAGTTTGAGAGCTAAAAGTCATCAAGTACGGCTGTTGTAAAGAGTGTACGATAATGGCTGAATGTTGTTGGAACCAATTGGCAATACATGAGATCAGCATGTACTGCATCGGCACTATGGCATGAGTATGTCACCAATGCCTGGTGATGAATTCCATTAACGTGCACAATCCAGACATAGTGGTTGTTGAAGGCATCATATCTCGGGGCTTCCAATCGAAGATCTATTGCCGGGCATGCAGGGTTGAGATATTCACCAATATCTTCTAGGTCAGCCACCTCCTCATCTAGGTCTTCCCACCCTGGCTCATTATTATTCCCTTCCATGAAGTCCATTGGATATTCTTTGTACCGGTGGGCCTGACCTTTTGGCATCTCAGGTGGAATGCCAGTTCCGAGCCATCTTGCCAACACTCCCTGCTCCTCTTCATCCTTTTCTTGTTGTAGCTGCTCCAAAATCTCAGTCTGGCTAGAAAGACACTTAGCAGCATTCAATGCTGGGCGATGGGGCACCAAAATGTATGTGCTGACTTCCCACAGTGTTGCCAGATGAAAGTACATGCCAGTCCAACACTCCACATTGTGCAGAGGACTTTCATGGTGAGTCTCTCACATGCAAAGGGGACACAGCAATTGGGGTAGTGTGCAATCTTTGCATCGCCATATTCCATGCTGGTTGGCTGGACATCGCATACATGATCTATCATTTGGCAATGCTTCCTGTGCAAGTATGGATGCAATAGCTCATTTGAATGCTGGCAAAACTGCTCTGTCCACATTTGTTGCTGCAATATATATATGGTTACAGATTTGCTGGAGGATCTCTTAACTGTGTATGCACCTTATTCATAGATGGTTCATCCGGCAACTGCACACTGTCAAACACTGGCATATCGGCAACCCCCTGCATTATTCCCAATGTTTCTTGTTGAGGAGCTGCCTTTGGTGCAGCACTTGGTATCAGCCTCAGCACCATTTCAACCTGCCAGGTTGATGGGCCTGCTGGCATGTTTCTCACAACTGTACTGTATGTTACTACATTGATTGCTTCGTCGTCATCTTCAAACAACGTGTGATGCTTCTTGGTTCTTTGCTGCTTCTTCAGTGGCATGACATTGCATGGGGAATCATCCATGGTGCTGAGCAATGAATAGAGATAAGGGACCCATAAAATGACTATCTAAAGTTAGGCCTGATGTGCTATATACCACATGGTCTCTGCTGAATGATACATTGCCTTGTGGTCATCACCTCATGAGTGCACACATGCATGCCAGCATCAACAAACCATCAACGAACCTCCACCATGCCCACAAACAAAGCCAGAAAGTCCAGAGGTACTAAAGCTAGAGCAGGGTGCCAGTATATGCCTGAAGAGCATGCTGCTATCCATGAATTCAAGGAAGAATACCAGTCCCTGGATATGGCACTGGCTTGAGCACACTTATTCAAATCAAAAATATTACCAGCAATGTTCAATCATTGGGCAAAGAAAGGGAACACAAAGCTCACTGAGCAGGAGAAGAAAAGCTGTGCTAAGGTGAGAAAATATGTATTGAATGCATATTCACAAAAACATTGTTAATTTCTTTGAAGGAGCTTTGAAAATGGATCATCAACAATTGGCAACCATATTCAATGGTGAAGGCTGACAGAAGCACCATCCACACTACCTACATTGAGGTAGTTTTCAAGAAACACAGGGAGGCAGTAGAATCAGAACTCTGGCACATGCTGGATGTTGAAACACTTGATCTGTTGAGCCTGGAATATTTTCGAAACTGCACAAAGGCTGCAAAATTAGTATATGAGCAGATGGCTAATGAACAGAAGAAGGCAATCTGGGATGAGGTAGAGCGATTCAAACAGGAAGGAAATAATATTGAAATGCATCAAAAGTGAGTGCTGGTGATATTGCCATGTGGGAGAGACTGATGTGCCTATGTCAGATTGGCAAAAAAGAACTCATATAATCGAGTAAAACAATGGTCAAATAAATCCTGGCTGGAGATGGGAGTCTTCACAGTTACACTCTGGAGGTATATTTGCCCTGATGGAAAATTCGCCATGGAGGTGTGAGTAGTCAGCAACAAAAGAAGTGATGTTGGCTATTGACATGTGGTTAGATATGAGAACATGGCAGAGAATATGGGCATTGATGCACCAACATTCCTACAGCTACATGATGATTCAATAAAGTGCCTACTCTGCCAACTAGGGGACTATATAAAGGACCTGCAGTAGATGAAGGGCCAGGCACTGGCAAGGCTGGTCCTGGATGAAGTGCCTGACCAAGTGGCACATCACGCAATCGGCACAGGTGCTGATGGCTTTCCAGTCTTGCCGGACATACCAATCATGGAGATGAAAAAAGAGGAGCTGGAGGACATGATGCGTCAGTACCTGAATAGCCAATACAGTATGTCATCAAGATCTTGTCAAACCCTGCCATGGCTAAGAATGTAGCAATTGCAACCAGCAATCAGCACAAGCACATACCTTTCGGCAGCCTGACACAAAATACAGGGACCTTCATAGAGCCTCATTATCTCCCCACAAATTTCACATTCTGTGATCCATGAAACATGAAGAAAGAGGAGATACAGCAGTTTCTGCAACACATTAAGGATCAGCAGGAACAGGCACCTGGCAATGTTTTCTGGTTTTGAGTTTATGAATTGAAACAGGGTCAATACCATCCTGCTATCTATGAGGATGCCCCAGGCATGGAGAATAAGCAACAAAAGAAAACCAAAAGCCGAGTAAGGGATAAGCAGAAACAGAAGTGCAATGAGGACTGGAGCACTGCCGGGTGGGATTGAGACAGTAATATTGCTCCTGGAGGAAGTGATCATAGTTCCCTGCATTCAGAGAACATTCAGGAGATGACAGATACTGTCCAGGATTTACAGGGTTTCACACAAACATGAGAGGTGGGCACAGCATGTGATTCTAGAATATCACTGAGCATGCTGGCAGCAGAAGTAGCATACTGCCAGACAGATGTTGAAGGGGACAGGAGTCTAGTTGTGACATCAAACACAATGCCACAGGATACCACATTGCAAAATATGATCATAGTTAACCAGGCAACAGCAAACAACCTACTGGGAGTTGGAATATGTCCCAGAGAATATAAGGGGAGATAAGAGCCCGGGAACCAAGTTGATATTCGGGTGGGGAATTGTAATTCCCAGACCCGCGCCTATATAAGTACAAACGGCCTGTGCACAGACCGGCCTACATAAACACTACTAAACATAGACAGACGATAGTACGCGCATGACAATATCAAGATACGTAAGCACCACACCTAATACGGACAGAGTGGAAGAGGGAGGACGATGATGCGGCCACAGACCAGCGACGATCCCTAGAGAGGGGACCGGAATACAAACGAGTAGCTCACACACCTAGATAACGTCCTACAGGGGCACGTCCCCTGACATCAGCTCCCTCCAAGGTGTCGACGTCCTCGGCGACAAGGTTCCTTCGTCCTAAAATCCAGGACTGTGCTCCCATCCACCGAAAGGAGATCGCACAACCATGCCATCGGCAATTAAGCTTCTGACAAAGTCGACGCATTCCTCACGAGAGGTAGGGGTGACGCCCTGCCCCCACACCGTAATGATGTGGTCGACCTCCATCGGGGTCAAGGTGGGGCTAGGGGTGGCGGTTCCCATTCGGACAGATGGGATTCCGGGGGTCGAGGGCCCGGACGTGGGGGTAGAGATGGGCATGGGTGAACCGCGTGACAACTGCCGAGAAATCGCCAGCGTGTGGGTAGAGGGAAGGGTAGAGCGGGCCACTGGGGTAGAGGAGGATGGACCAGGGTGCGGGGTAGAGGTCATGGGGGGAGTGGGTGCGACAGGAGTAGATTGACCCGAGGCGGACCGAGCCTCTGGGTAAGCCCAGTCAGGGACCGGGGCGACACCAGACGGCCCAGGGGCCAAGGGATCCGCAGAGGGAGCCTGGGCCTCTGCAGGAGGGGCGGAGCCGGGGGCCGGGGTACCGGGGCCGGACGCTTTCGACTTCTCCTTCTTCGTCTTTGGAAGGTGGACGCGCTTACGTGCAATCCTCTTACCTAACACCACAAGGGCGTCACCGAGTTGCTGCTCGGTCCCCCTGATAGAGACGTGATGCTCGTCGGCACCATCCGTGGTAACTGAATACACACGAAGGTGAGCGCCACTTATGTCGGTGACCTGTTTGAGGCCACGGCCGCCGCGTCCAACTACGTGCCCACCAAGGTCGCTGGCAAGGACCAAGGTGGCCTGATAGCGGTCGGACTCATTGTCCCTAGGGAAATGGGCCGACAGTGGGAGGGCAGTAGGGAGGCTGTGAACCGGGGGGTGAGTGTGACCGGGCCAGTTGGTAGGGCGAGAGGCAGCAGCCTGGGAACTTCCAGTGCTTTTGCCTTTTTGGGTAGAGGCCGCCTGGATGACGGCTGGAGAGGGGGTGACGGTGGGCTGTGAGGATTTCTCCTCTAAGGTCCTTAGGCGGGCGGCGAGAGAACCAACAGAGTGGTTAAGCTCCGCGATCCTGGCCTGTAGGGCTTGTACCTCCGCGCCAGAGGTAGGGGCTGCTGGGGCAGGGCCCGCGATCGGTAGGGTGGGGGCAGGGGCGGTTTGCTTCTTAGTGGACTTCCTTCGAGGCATACTGGCCGATAGAGGTGCGTGAACACGGTAGAGGGGGTCGCAGAGGGCTAGGAGGGGCGAGTCTGCGTAGAGACCCGAATATTCTGTAAGGGGAGATAAGAGCCCGGGAACCAAGTTGATATTCGGGTGGGGAATCGTAATTCCCAGACCCGCACCTATATAAGTACAAACGGCCTGCGCACAGACCAGCCTACATAAACACTACTAAACATAGACAGACAATAGTATGCGCATGACAATATCAAGATACATAAACACCACGCCTAATACGGACAGAGTGGAAGAGGGAGGACGATGATGCGGCCACAGACCAGCGACGATCCCTAGAGAGGGGACCGGAATACAAACGAGTAGCTCACACACCTAGATAACGTCCTACAGGGGCACGTCCCCTGACAGACCTGCAAGCTCAGCAGCAATGAAAATGGGGTCACTGTCAATGTCATTGGCAGTAAGCTGGGCCTGATATTCACTAATGAGCTCCTGGAAACCAGAACTGCAAGGAGTTTCAGAGGTATTTGCAGTGTCTCTGTGCTTGACTTGAGTAGTATCAGAGACATCTATTGAAGTTGATGATTTGGAACTGGTCATCGCTGGTTGTGAAGATGAAGAATGAAGATGAGAGGGTGTAAGGGGTCGTTTTGGGTCACTGGGAGGTATAAGCTATTCACAGAGTTGCTGTGTGAGCTACTCACTCACTTTTGCATGCAGGTGTTCATTATGGATATGTAAACTGAGTTCCATGAGATTTGTAAGGTTTCATGTTCCAAGGTGATTCCGAAGTTTTGTCAGCATATTCCTAAATGAGCTAAAAAGGCATTCACAAGAAGCAGAGTTGGTGTTGATTGATAAGAGCTAATGAGCGAACTTGAGAAAGGGCATCTCGCTGATACCTTTGGGCTTAAAATGATTCAAAATGTCAATAGGGTTAGGAAGGCAGTTCTCAATAAACTTAAAATCAGATATAAGCTGAACAAAATTGTGTTGGAAACATACCTTGTGTTTCGCAACATTAATCTCAAGATTAACCATATTGGGAAGGTAGACAAAGCCATTTTTTTGCTTGAGATAGTCCATGATTTCTTCTGCAAATCCAAGCAAGGGTTCAGCATTAAAAAATCACTTGAAAAGATGATTCATTAAGCCAATGATATTTGTGAGATGAAAGTATGGGAGGGGAGCAAATGGTTGAAGCTGATATACAGGATTGAGGATCAAACTGGCAATAAATGGTTCCTGATCTGCCTTTGACCATTGTGACTCGAGACTTGCTATGATTTCTTTACAGGCTTGTCTGTCCTCAGGGTCAGATTGCATAGTGGTGTAAATCTGAATTAGGTTACCAAAGGTAAGAAGAACAGTATCAAGACAACAAAATACCACTTGGATGGTATTAACAGCAGCACCAAGTGGCCAGAGATGACAGGTGATGCTGCCAGGCAATTGCTGAGTTAATGTCAAGTTGTCAACCATAAAGAGTAGCAACATACCATGCCAAGTTTTGCCAAAAGAGAGCACTTCTAATTAACTGCACCATTTGATGTGCTTTTTCTTTGGATCGCCAATCTCCAGTAATAAATTTTCAGTGTTCTTTGGGCTGTCCAAGTTCTGTTGAGACCACTGCCATGATCACATTTTCTGATTAAAGGATGCACTCATAGGCATGGAGGTGGGCAGTCCATCAAGTTAATACAGGCTGTATAATTGTGCTAGGAGTCTTGTTTTGTTTGACCTGTTTCTCATTTAGACAGCCAAGATTAATCTAAAAAAAATGATAAGTGTAAAATATAATGAGATTAAAGGTCCAAGTTGACATACCTGGTGTGCATAGCAATCAAGGATAACAACAGAAGGATATTTTGTCACAAAATCATGGCACACTTTTCAAGTTTCTCCTGAAGCATCAGTAACAATTGTGGATATGACAACATTCCAACTCTTCTCAACCTCATAGTAAACCTTCTCGAGAAGCCTCAGAAAGTTCTTGGCTGTCTTACATTTGATAGTTGCATCATGTACTTTGACTGTATACAACTGATAACATTTAAATTAGTGATAATACACATTTGTGACAATGATGATCACAAGCCACATACCTGGTTATTTGCAGTGATCATAAATGCAATAAGGTGGTGGTAATTAATGCCTGTCCACCCATCAGCCTGTAATGTGGTGAATGATCCACTAGCAGCATTTCTATTAGTAGTTTGAATCTGTGCTACAAGTGACAGGATTATTCTATGGGTGAGGATAGCACGAGATGGGAGATTAGCAGCTGGTCTGAGGAACTCCTCTATGAATGAAATAAACTTGGGATTCTCAACCCAAGAAAGTGAGAAGCCAGCAGAGGCTGTGATATGAGTGATCCAATGTTCAAAATCTTGCTGTCACTCATATGACCAGCTTGGATATAGAGGACCAGGACTATGAAGGACACCTCGAGAGCCAAGATAGAAAATGGAATGGATTTATGGTGTAGATGTTGTCATTGAAGGAGGGGAATTAGAAGAGAGAAGAGGACTGAGGGCATCAGTCAATGTCATAGATGTTGGGAACATCGCTGATAATGTTAATGGGCCTGATGCTATGAAGGGGACAGCCAGAGATGCTGAAGGAAGCTGGATTGAAGGACCAGGGGTAATGACACCTGGCTGTTGAGATAAAGGTGTTGATGATAAGGGTACAGATATACCAGGAAATAGAGAAAGCTGAGCTGGGGCACTAGAGGATCATGCCATAGAATTTGCCAAAGCATTATTTAAGGTTTTACCAACATGACATGGGCAAGCTGGAGAAATATATAGGCCTTTGGAGGTCCTTCCACTTGCACTCAGATCTGTAAATGCACTGAGCTGGACTTGTGTATCCACATGATCACAGTCAGCGAGGTGATTAAGAAGGGTTGACACTGCAGAATGTTGCCATCCTTGTGTCTCTGGAGCTTCAGCTTTTAGCAACCAAACTGTATAGGAATCAAGATATATCAGATTTGATCAATAATCAAGGATACTTGAGAAAGTATTTATAACTTATGATGATTGATGATCATATTCTCTACCTCCAGGGTTACTAGATGTCCTTCTTGCTCATGCTTGGCTTTCATTGCTGCGAAATGAGCATCAAAACATGCATTACAATATACCTTCCATTTGCCACCACTTGTTGCATTTGGTGACCCCCGATTTCGGCTAGGATGGTCCTTGAAGTAAATGCCCCACCATCCAGATCCTTTAGATTTCAATCCAAGTGATGTAGACTCAGAGGATGAAGCAAGAGGAGCATTGCTTGGAAGCATTGAGGTGATCCAAAACAATTTGAAGAGGGAGGGGATTAGTGAACATACCAGTCACTGCAGTCCCAAATTTATCTTAACTGGCTCATCTTGAACTAGGTTTGGGAGAGATTTTCATTAACTTCTATTAACTTCTGAACTTTACATTCCTGGCATAATCCACAATCTTCTGTAGTAGTTTTCATTGATTTGGTATTTCAAAGCGCCTACTTTCTAAAATTTGCCATACCAGAAGCTCATTAGTAGCAGCAGGTGCTATGTGCGATTTTTTCCACTGGTTTTCAGTGCTTCTCCAGCTTATGGCAACTTGCAACACCCCAATCTAAACTTTCTGTGGTGAGTTTTGGAGACTTGGTAGTGCCTTCTAGTGGACATCATTGACTTCGGATTCAGCAGAAACTTCTATCGATCATAAAGACACATGCACTCAATCAGATATTGAGGGAAGTAGTTCTTTTTATTGGCTCAGACGATCAACAATGGTGGTCCAGAGTTCTAGTGAGTGCTATTCTATCTTATCTACAGTCACATGCTTGCTATTCAGACTTCTTGTAAAGGTACTGCATTAGTTGATGGCAGCACCAGTCATTGACCAGTCAATTGACTTGACAACTCACGACGCAATTATCAATGCAAGGGTGAAACAGACTCACAATGCTAACTGTAAGAGGAGGGAAGCCCCCTTCGAAAAAGGGGACTTGGTTTATCTGTCAACCAGGAACCTCAGTATTCCAAAGGGCCGGGCTCATAAATTGGCACCGAAGTTTATAGGTCCATATCCTATCCTAGAGGAGTACAAAAACAATTCCTACTTGCTTGACATCCCCTCTGAATTGAAGCAACGAGGAGTTCATCCTGCATTTCATGCCGAGCTATTGAGGATCCACATCCCCAATGACGACCGACGATTCCCAGGTCATCAGTTGCCCCAAATCATTGGGCTCGGTAGGGTCAAAGAATGGTCGGTAGACCGCATTACTGCCCACAGCGGGAAAGGGAAAGATGCTATTTTCCAATTGGCATATAAAACGGGTGATCGGGTGTGGTTGCCATACCACGAAGTCACAAACTTGGAGGCCTTGACTCAGTACCTAGAGTTACAAGGTGTGTCCTCCATTTCCAACTTGCCGAAGCTAACGACGGGTGAACAAAACCCCCCGTCGATCACTGATCCCAACAAGGAAACACCTCCTGAGGTGATAATGCTTAAAGGGATGAGCTTTGTTGTGGATGGAGACCCCACACATACCACACACAGCACTTGTCCTATGCCTGACTTCGATCCCACAGTTGTTGATAACTTCTTGAGGTTTGCGAACTGTATCCGTCGTGGTGACTACAACAGGGACTGGTCATCCATGAAGGTACCGCCCGGGTATCTGGAATTCCTGGTCAAATATCAGCATGACGAGGACAAAAAGTTTCGCTTACCAGTTCCTCCTGGGATGCATCTGCCCTCGATTACTGACGCGCTTGGGCGGAAAACTTTGCTGTACACGCCGCAGGCACCGGCGAACAACTATTCCACCTATCCGCCAATGCCTCCCTATCAGGCCTGCCCTGCTCCTCATCAGTACGGTGGCTACCCTGGAGATTACGTGTATTACCCACCATTTTCCGCTACGCCAGCATACGTAGATCGCTCGGTGAGCGCGATGCAAGAAGCCAGCTCAAACATAGTAAATGCGCTCTCGGAAAGGTTGAGAGCTGAGACCGACAGCCGTTATCCGAGGTGGAATGGAAACCAAGGAAGGCCCCGGTTCGGGCGTGGACGTGGACGTGGACGAGGAGGTTCCCTCCGTGGTGGAATCTCGAACTACAAGAGTAAACCCGAGAGGGCAGAAGGTCTCGTCGGTGCAAAGGCAAGGCTGAGGACAGAGATCAGCCCAATAACCATGAGGACCCTGGAGATAGAGGGACCCACGACGACGTTGACATGAGGGAGCCAGGACCGAGCACTGAGCGTGATTACTCCCCAGACATCGGGGAGCACGCCGACGGAACCACCTTTGGAGACAATGAAGAAGGTGAAGTGGGAGAGAGCTACTACTGAGCGCTGGGCGCTCGCTGCCCCGTATTTCCCACAAGGAAGCAGTGCCGTCATTGCTGCATTTCGTTTGAAGGCTTCGTTCAAAGCCTTGGAGGGCGTATGTAGGGATTGGTCTTCGGCCTCGGGCTCTGGTCCCCCACTGGCTGGTTACCAGTGGTCGTCTCCTTGGTATCATCTCGATCTTTCTTCATTCTGTATTTCTATGGTTTCTCGATCTTTCTCTATTTAGGTTTCACGTGCTTATGGCAGTGCCATCCGTAGTTTAGATAAAATAGTCGTGTTCGTAGTTTAGGAGGCATTCTTTCTTCGCCTCTCGTTTTTATCGAGTGAGAAGTTGTTCCTGTTCAAGTCTCTTGTGTGAACTACTCTTAGCAAAGATTCTACTCTCGTGTAACCTGGCGTTACACTCAGCTACTTCTCCATTCTCGACCTCGGGGTCTCCTCAAAGCTTCTACCGCTACAGTGCGTTCGTGCATGTGTCCTAGGGCTGGTTGACTGACCCATGGGGTGCATGTCAACAGTACTCACTAATGGCCCAGAAACAGTCGCCAATAAAATATCGACCCAAACCTCACCTCCTTCGACTTCCAGTTCCCCATCTCCTCTCCTCGAACAAAACGGTTACCGATGGGGATTATGATCTCATTCGCGTCGCTATGGACCGTGTTCACGCGGAAATAGATCTACTCAAAGAGCTTGAGTGTATCGAGGGAGACAATAATGTCGCATACCACCAACGTCTTGCCTGTGAAGATTTCCTCGCAAAACACGAACCTCTACTTCACTGGACACGTCGACTGCTCCCAGATCTTCTGATCCACATCTTCATCTGTTGCACGAACGGGAATACCTCGATTCCTTGGAATATCTCCCAAGTGTGTCGTAAATGGAGGTCGATAGCACTCTCCACTCCGCAGTTATGGCGCAAGGTCCCTTCGGGGTGTATATCCCGCGATGTGCCCACAGAACGGCGGTTCCTGGAGTTCCTGAGCAAGGATTATCTCAAACGATCGAGGAATGAAGCTATCATATTTTCCTGGCACTCTGAGCATGCGCTGTCCGCACACCTCTTCACAGCTCTGGCTCAACATGCTGAGCGTTGGGGAGACGTGCACCTCGCTATATTTCGTGGGGGTTCAAGGTGGTTAAATACGCACCTCGCCAGCCTCGAAGGGCGCCTGCGATCTCTGTATTCTCTCAAACTTGTTCTATCTGGAAGCCGGCTTCTGTTGCTTTCGAATGTGTTCAAATCTGCTCCTCAATTAAGGTTCCTCTTGGTCGATGCAAGTCTACTCGTTTCTTCAGATCCACCACTCCAGTTGGACTGGCCTTGGGATCAAGTCACTCATTTTTCGGGCACGTATGAGTGGATGGACACTTTTGATCATCTCTCCCTCTCAAAATTTGCCAACTTGGTATATATCCGCCTGAAGAACTGCATTATGTATAATTCGTCTATTACAACTGGTGCGGTTACACTCCCTGCTTGTAAATTCCTGCACCTGGAACTTTATATGGTTCCGTTTCCCCATCCGACCGAGAGTACCAACCTCCTAAAATCCATTCGTTGCCCTAGGCTGGAACGCTTCCGTGTAACCTACTATATTATTCCTGCCTACGACGACATATTCGCCCAAGCTGCCGCTTTTGTACAGCGACACGCCATCCACCTTACTAGCCTACATTGGGAATACGATGCTCCCATTCCTTCTCATCCTCTCGTAGTCATGAACTACGATACGAAGCCTTCCCTCGCCATCATGGAAAGCCTGCAGCAGCTCAAAGTCCTCCGAGTCTCGGAAGCGTTCTGCAACGCACTTGAAAGCTTCCTCACACTGCTGATCGAAAACCCCCATTTTCTCCCTTCCTTGCAAAAGCTGGACATGAAGTTCAACCCTTATGCGAGGGTCGATGACGTTGTGGATTTTTGCAGAACCCTCAAAAAATTTGTCCGCAACTTGGAAGAAAATTCCGACAACCCAGCAATGGACCAGAAAATTCAGGAAATTCGACTTGAGATTCCGAAGACCGGAATTACGTCGGAGTCTCGGTTTTGCATGACACCATGGGAGATTGTCATGGAGCTGGAGGGATGGGCCCAAGACCTTCAGGAAGGCTGGGAAAAGCAAGTGAAGTTGGAACAGGAGCTGAAGAAAGTGAAGGATTGGACAGCGATTCTGCAAGGAGCACTTGACGACCGATCAGAAGTCTCGGCAGGCAGAATGGAGAAAACGTTGCTTGCGCTTGAGAAGCACGAGATGACTGACGCTTTAGTCCTGCATGTGAGTGTTGGCGATAAAGGTAGATGATCTCCCGTTCAGTGTTGTGCAACAGGATACGTGCCTTCACCATATCCTGCGGGAGATGTCCAACATGACATACACCGAGACCTTTCCGAGCCAATGGACGTCACTTTGTATCCGAGAACGTGTAGAGAATCTGCTCAAACAGTGGATGCCTCTATTTGTAGAAGATGGTTTGCATCGAAAGTGGGTCACATTCGGCACTGATAGCATTCTTTACATTCCATTAAACTCCTGTGAGCACGTTTTCCAACGAGATAAAATATTTGTATTCAGTTTTCTTGGCGTAGCGCTTCGTGGGGATCCTTTGGTTTGGATGTTCGGCGTGGATGACGATAAAAAGGACCCAGGGTACTTGTGTGAAGATTGGATACCAGAAATTAACCCGCAATGGACGTACTACGACCAATCCCTGAAGAACTGGATATAGCCCGTTGCTCCTAAATGTTGTCAAGGTCTCCTTGCTTACACGTCCAGGTAAACGGTGTAGTTGGTGGTGACGAACTTGGCCGGCAATTAGTAAACAGTGCGCAGTAATTGATCTGGAAGTCACGTAGTTCATTTGTACTTGTTTATGATACAATATCCTCATCCTCCTCCATCATATGGCTCCCACAGCAGAACAGAACTTCCGCACTAACTTATCCCAGTTTCGTTGGGCACGAGGCGTAACGGACGACTCACAAAGCGCGCAAACCAGCCAACCCTCCGGAAACCCTTTCTCTCGTTTCTACAGCTCGATTGCTGGAGATTATATACCCCTTCGTTCAAGCGAGCGGTCCAACGAAGATGAGGCGTGGTTTGCGTTGTCAAGATGGGAGAGGTTTGTGAACTAGATCTCTAAAAAAAGGAGGAGAAATATTCAATTTGCCCTGTTGTCCTTTCAGACTATTGGGATTTATAGGGTGCTTGGTTGGAGCAGGTGTATGTTTCTTCGTGGCGTTTCTAACCTTGCCGTTGCTTGCCATTCGGTGTGTGGCAAATGCTACTCAACCAAGAACTCCTCTAAAACACTATTATCCTTAGACCAGCGAAATTTGCGCTTGCGTTCAGGTAAACGTCGACATTATTCCAATCAAATGTCGTCCATAACCTAAACTGCGTCATCAGCTTAGGGAGTTTACTTGTGATGTTCGGGTCTGTTGCTTTTCGCCTTCTTTCTTCACAACGCTCTTTATGCTGACCTGGTGACCTAGCTTCTCCGTTCTCATCGGGCCAATCAACCATATCAAACATCTTGTATCGAAGGAACGACTCCCCTTCTCCCTTGTTTACTTCGGGAGTCTTGGACTGACCCTCTATTTCTCCCTCGGTGTACGTGGCTGTTACCTCTGTTCACAATTATCGGACTCAGCTGTTTTCTAGGTTCATTCTTACCTTGGCTCGCTGATATGTGGGGCTGTTCAGGTATGCTTCCTAAAAAGCGCGAACCTTCTAGATCCATTGATCACGGATCTGCCTTTCAGGTTGTTGCTCTGGTCGCTTACGTCCTTGCCTATTTCCCTGGAGGATCTCAAACCTTGAGGATGGGTGGATCGCTAGCACTTCGTGGTGCCGGTAACCTCTTGCCACGATAATGATGATTTTGCATATCACTCTGTTTTATTTATTGGATGCACTTGGCCATTAATCTATTCTCGGGGCCTCATCCGAATTGAAGGGTAGAAGTGAGTAATTGATTATATATGATACACAAGAATCAACAGGAGAAAGAGAAGATGAAATAGCAAATCCAATATGTCAGGCAGTGCGCGATTTTTGGAACATCAATGAAAATGGCGTCTACCCATTCATTGGGTCTTCAATCAGCAACCCAGCACTATCCCTCAGACGTCGCGACATGATTTCGATGTAAGCTTGGTTAGACTGCCAATCTCTGCCCAAAGATTCCTGATCCTGAGGGACTCCGTAAGTGGTTGGTTAGGATAAGGTTGGAACGAGGACTCACGATTTCCAAGGACGAAATACGTTGTAGTAGAGGGTTCAGCTTCATCGCAACCTCCTCTCGGAACTGCTCCGGGCTCAAAGTTGCTAATAGACGCATGGCGTTCGTGACGGACGTCCGCGCAGGAGGATTACTCATATTCCCTGGTTCCGCATAATACTCTAGGTGGCGCCAAAGTAGTAGCAGGAGCATTTCCAGGGTATCTTCAATCACACGAAGTCAGTCAGTGGTCACCGCAACAAAGTCTTAGAACATACCAAACAGAATCTTTGCAGTAGCCTTGGCCACTTGTCGGACATGCTCAATCTCCTGACATATTAGTGATCTCTTCTGTTCAATATCCAGCTCTTGCAATAGCGTCGCATGCACATTGCGCAAGATTTCCTTGACGTTCTCAATGACGATATGGTCCTTATTTGCAAGTTCTGCACCAAGGTCGGATATTTGTCTGAGAGTTGTGGAGATATCTTCCGAGATGAACTCGAGTGCTTGGAGGGCATCTCCAACAGTGGGAACTGTGGCTGCAAGTAGGATGTGAGGGATCGTCCCAATGAATTTGAGTGAAAGGTATGTACCAATGAAATGGGAACCTCGTTCATCAAGGCGCGTGGTGTTGGTAATCGGGGAGAGGACAAGGGTGATTTCAGGTTCTATAAGCACGGTCGTGGTCAGTAATCTACAACTTTCTGTTAGCCATTTACAAACCTGTGAATTCACTCGCGGCACCAATGTAAGAGACAATGGCCTTGCGCAAGAGGCGTTCCTTTGCTTGAAGAGCAATGTCGAAACAAGATTCTGCTGAATTTCCTGCGCATCTTATTAACCTTTAACCGTTGGATGCGGGATTTATTACGACATACCGAATGCCGGCGTCCTCGCATCTTGCATCTCGGCTTCGTTCTGCGGGGCAACACTGTCGAAGCAACGCTCGCGGCTAAGAGATCGTGTGGCGAGCGTCAAAATTGCAGCATGGATGGCGCCAAAACCGGAGTTGGGGGCCAACTGGATCAAGGAATTAGATGTATGGTTGTGGGGTCAAAAGCGTCAAGCTTACCACTTCAGACTTAGGCACCGAAGGAAGGACATTAGTACATAGGTTGATGATCAGGTGGATTTCGTCTAGGATTCCAAGGGATATATGGTCGGCGTCGTTCTTGAGTAGAATAACTAGTGTCGATCCGTGACTGGCCAGGAACTCCAGGACCTAGGGAGACAGTAAGCTTTGAATCCGATGGAACTTGAAGCTTTACACGCCTGATTCGTGACTGTGGAATGCTTGTTCCCTAGGGTTGCCAGTAAACCGCCGACGACCTGCAGCGCAGGCATGAAAAGCTGATGGTACCGCTGAACTGCTGAAGGCAAAAACGAGTCCTGGTCTGTCAGGTGTACATTAATCGAGATATCCCCACAAGGTAGAGCGGAGACCGCACCGATGAACGACTGGTCTGCCTCTGGTCTTGCATCAAGGTAGTCACATTTCGCTAAAATCGGGATGATTTGGGATTCAAGAAGCTTCTCCGCTCCAACTCGAGTCTGTGACATGCGGGTGAACAGTGACATCTTGGATTCATATACATAGAGAGGGTTCAAGTCATCTGCAAATCATCGTGAGCACGAGACGTAGAAGAATATATATTCTGATTTATGCCTACCAGGATCTGGTTTGAGCACGGACTGCAATCTCCCGTCACTCTCCTTAACGCCCCTCACAAAGTTCGACAGGATTCCATGCCTCGTAAGTGCAGAAGCAACAATCGATTGCTTCTCCCGTCCTGCGAGTTGCACAAGCGCATCAAGCAGCATGAACGCGATCGTCTTCCACACTTCCGTCCCATCAATAGCATCTCTTGCAATAGTCGCAACCAAATTCTCAATAACATCCCTCATAGCATTCAAAGCACCCGAGAGTAGCACGGAAGCGCTGGAAGATGAGTTTGTGGGCGCGCTTGATAGCACGGTTGATTGGTTGGTGTTGAAGGAGGCTATGCCTTGGTTAAGAGATCCAGAAAGTGATGCGGCTAGCGTCTGACTTGGAGGTTCGAATGACTCGTTGGGAGACGCGATGAGGTGGATGAAGTTAATTAGAGTCGCATACAGGTTTCCCCTGACCAGCTCCACGCGATTGCTGTCCAAAATACCCTCCAGGATATTCCGAAGGATAGCGTACAACCTCTCTGCAGGTAATGATCCTGACTCGGCATTCCCACCGACAGATTGTAAGATGATTTGATGCTGTCTGTCTTCTCGCAATTTTGTGATTGACGAAAGCATTGTCTCGGCCAAGAGGACTGGTACGCTCTCGTTGGCATTCCCAGAACGAATAGCGGGGGGAAGGACATGAAGAAGGTCAAAAAGCATGTTCTCCCTCCGATCATGGGGCAGTCGATCGAAACATTTCATCAAGGACATATCCAGGAGCCGCTTCCAGGATTCAACACCCTCCACCAGTGCGTAAGAAACCTTGCGACGGTGATTTTCTACCGCACAGCTTTCGAGAATATATGTCGATTCCTTGTTGACCTGCTCTAGATGTGAAGCAGTTGAAATCGCACCCTGAGCGTGTAGGGCTCTCTTCGCTCCAGAAAGAAGTGACAGCACCGCCGTTCGGTCAACAACCTCGCACCCCGAAGCATCTCGGCGAATTGAAGCCTGTAGGTCTATATTCGAGAAGAAGTGGAGAGTTTGAGGTTGGACTTGCAAGCTATCAGCCCAATCGAACATGAGGGACTGCAAGAAGTCGATGATCCGCATCTGTGACTGCCCGACTTCTCGAAATGTCGGGAACCCGAACTCCTCTTCGTACTCGACGTTCGTGCCGAATAGGATATCCAACAACTCCGTGGCACCCTTGATTTGTCCCTTATTGGTGAGGACGTGTAACTCCAAAGCTACCAAGTTGAAGATATAGGATCGGAGACGAAGGAAGGAGCATAGCACAGGCACAGTGGTTGTAACGGTGTTTCCATCTTCATATTGCACCTGGATGAATGGCTCTTGAAGTGCAGGGGGTACGGCCGAGGGCATGCTTGCAAGCTGCCTCGCGAAAAAGTCCTCCCTTGTACGCAGATATCTCGTTGTGAATTCTGACGTCCTGGGATGCACACAAAGGTTATGTATCACCCTGTAACAACGTTCCGCCAACCCAGGAAGTGTAACTAGAAGCGGTGTTGCATCATGACCTCCCTCCTTATCCTTGCTCTTTAACCTCGGAATACCAGTGTTTAATAAACGGAGGAGCGTATGAAGAGTCGTATGGTGTCCACCGAGTGCATGCGGGTCCTGAATCCTTTGTTCCTTCACTGCGCCGCCAAACAAGAAGTAATGCGCGATATTAGGATACGGCCGGTCCTGTTCGGTATTTTGGATCAGGAACTCCAGCGCACTGAGCCGAATCGCCTGGGCGAGTGGATCTGGATCCTCATCGGGGTCTGGAGCACCCGCACCTGTAACTTGTTCCGCATATGTATCCGCTTCCCAAACATCGTCCAGCGACTCGATCCCCACAATCCTCATGAACCCGCCCGAAATCCTCTCAGAATCCCTACTCCTTTCGATCAATGTGATGATTGTGGACGAATTGGTGGAGCTACAGAGTTGCGAAAGAATCTTGATCGAAAGCAAAGCCAGTTCCGAATATGAGGGGTACGACATATACGTCGCAATTGCGGGAATGAATTGCGTGCCGAACGAAAGAGACTGGTCGAATCGCGTATAATATGACCTCGGATGGATAATGCTCGCAAAGGTCGCGTTGTTGAGTTCGGAAAGGAGTGGCACAAGGACATCCAGGAATAAGTCCTGAATCTCCAAGGTCCGGTGGATAATCCTGAGGACGCGAACAATAGTATTGCGGAAAAACGGTTCCTCATCGGCCAGATTCCTATCAAAGCCCTCCACACCTTCAACAATATACGAGAATATACTGTTCTGCAGCGGCGAGTTCGTCAGCAGTCGTTTCATGATGTCATAGCCAGGGTGCGAGATGAAGGGGAGGAGTTTCTCCGCCTTGACTGAGATCTCGTCCGAAGCGCTGACAAGAGGCTCCAGATCGTAGCTCGCCAACGCGCGTTCGATGAATGTAAGACAGAGGTCATTAATCTCCCATCTGTCCGAAGGCTGAGAATACTCCCTATTGGGTATGTTTGCGAATACATTGTCAATGACAAAAGCCGAGAACGGGCCAATGCCTGGGAGACGATACGGCTGGCCTAAATTATCAGGAATAGTGCTTATCGGCTCGAGGTCTAAAAGCCTATCCTTCAGCGGCGTACGTTTTGGTGTATGAATGAGTGTTCCCAGGAGTCGGAGGAACGGGATGGTTGCAGGATACAATCTATGCACTGCTTCGATCTGCTCCAACTCCAATTCCATACCCTTTCCGGTTGCCAGAGCTCCTAGACCACTTGAAGCACCAGCGCGGACATTGATCACCTCTAGCCGCTCCATCAACGTCCACACAGCCTTGCATATCTCTACTCCGGGTATACCAGCACCAGGCTCGCAGAATGCGGCAAGCGTATCGAAAATTGCGCCTTTGAGCTCCAGGGGGATGCCGAAAGGAATCAAAGAAACCAATGTTGGGATTGCACGGAACTGCGGATGACTCGAAATTGTCGTACGAACGGGTACAGAGTGCTTGACGACGGTCGAGAGTAATCGGAGGAATGACTGTGCATACAACACCTCTTTTGGCCCAATGGTAAATTGTTGCGCAGCAGGTTTGGGTGCTGGAGAATTGAACAACCCACCAAACGAACCGAACGTCTGAGGCTGAGGTGCTCCCCTGGCACTCGCCGCACTCTGGGACCAGTTGTCGAGCAAATCAAAGATGGCACCCCACGAGATACTCGGTCCACTGGCCGACGAGGGACGAAGCGAACTTCCTGGTAAAACTTCCCCTCCTCCGCGGGCCATAAAATTGTATGCCAGCTCGCTACACTGTTGACCATTTGCCAGCCCGCTCAACATGTCGTACAACGCCGCCAAAAGTGTTAAATCCTGGGTTGAAGTAGACCATACTGCCCATTGCAAAAATGCCGGCAATCTTCCGGTTGTTGTCTCCACATATTCCATGTAAGACAACTTCAAAGGGTCCCCTGGCGTCGCACCCCAGAACTGAAGTCCTCGTTCTGGGGGGAGTGCGGTGTAAAGGGCACCAACCAGGGTGTACAGTGCAGCGATATCGTTTCGGGCTGGGGGTTCGGACCTCTCAGGCTCAGGCAGAATACTTCCAGCAAACCGGGCCGCAGTCGTTCGCGTTCGGTCTCTCGCGTGAGCAATATCTTCTTGTCGCTGCTTAATCTTCCTCAACTCGGACGACGCATGGGTGATGAGTGAGCGGAGGAGTGTCTCGAATGCAAAGAGAACAACTTCCCGGAAGTCATCAGGAGGAACTTCACGTTGCTCCTGGCCATCAGTCGTGAATGCGAGGGAGAGTGGTACAGAACTAGTCGATCGTTTGACTGAGAGGTGTTGGACAGAGGTTTTGAGATAGACGAAAGAGTCTCCTTGGACTCCATTCCACACTTGAGTTTCGAGTTCCTCCGTCTTGAACCCTTCTTTGTGCTCAAGGCTGGGATTATTATGCCTCGCTTCGGTCAAGAACATCGTCCACTTGAGAAGAATTGTGGCTTTGAGGCCGGGCTCCTTCCACTGAGTCGAGGGGCCAAGAATTTTAGTCACAAATGCGACTGTGGCATTGTCCGACGCAAGGTCTTGTCTAAGTTGACCAGAAGAGCTTGAAGGGTTGATAGGGTCGAAGGCGAAGAGGATGGCAGTGAGGAAGTAGTATGTGAGGGGATGGGAAGGGTTCTTCGAGAGCCACTCAACGACGAGTTTGACTTCGTTGTTGGAAAAGTATCCAAGATGCGAAATAGAGCACAGTATGATAGCGAGAGACCGTCTTTCGTATTTGAGTGAATCATAACGAGAGTTCAGAATGTCGAAACCCAAAGATGGTGCTCCTTTAAATGCATTAATTCAAAACCTTTAGGTCTATGCGGAGGCTGAGCTCACCTGTGTATGAAGGCGCGACAGTGTTACTCCCGGCTCCCCGCCTCGCGTTATCCGCCTTTGTAACGAGTGCATCCAATTGCTCGATCTCTTTCCATATCCTCGTCGCGAGTGTGAAGCTTCCTCCATGACCAGGTGAGGCAGGAACCAGTTCGTTGATAAAATAGCGAGCTAGTCGCACATAGGTCTGATTATCCGGGGACAGGTCCGCCGCTTCGGTCGCATCCACAAGGTAGCGAAGTGAATCAACCAAATGCCGTCTCCGTAGATGAAATTGTTCCACCGTCAGCTCCAGGCTTGTAACAGCGTCGATATTCGGATTCTCCTTCATGACCTCGTCCAAGAGTGCCGCGATGTATCGTTCGGAACATTCGAGCTGTTGTGAGAGGAACAGCACTTGTCTTGCGAATTCGGTATTGATCGCCACCTGTTTGCCCTCGATGACAGTCTTTCCTAGGGAATCGTATTCAGTACCAGCTTATAGGCCAAGCCTGAGAGGCGCGCACCTGATTCAATCTCCTTCTGCTCTTGTGGATTTCTTTGCCCGACATCTAGTAGTTTGAGAAGACGCGGCTTTTGTACCATGAGCTCATCAAAGAGTTCTTGTTCATTATATTGGACGTTTGTTGGTGACAACGCTTTGTATAGGGCATTCCTGAGTCTTGATATTGATTCCATGTTCGTAGACTGTGTTCCAAACCCCAGCCTGATGGAGAGTTGGACTGGGTTGATGATACTCGAGTTGACTTGCCTGAGGCGCGTCCGTCGCGTCTACAAATACATACAAACAAATCCTCACGGCGAATTGCCTATTCTGTTTTCATACCTGCCAAAGAAAATTAGATGTAGATCATAAGAAATACAATTGCAACAACTACGGTATCCAAGAAGTTACTTCCGCTTCCCATTCAACCTCTTCCAATAAGCATGAACAGCACCAGCGGCATCGTCCATCAGAGTGAGCTCCGGTTCCCAAGTCGCATCGGAGTCCGGATATCCCCACCAAAGGACCAAATACTCTCTTCCATTCTTTCCATCACGGTGAGTCTTGATACGACTAACTGCATATCGTTTCTCAACGACAAGTTTCCTGTCGAGCCTAACTCGAGGGGTCTTCCTCGCAGGATGCTTCCAAGCCTTTGGAAACACCGGCTCCGGAGGAAGTTGGCCTTTCGGTTCGAAACTTCGACGTATTTCCTTCCGCTTCCCTTTAATATCTGCGTGCGCAAGTCGGGCGTACTTGTCCAATTCGCAAAGGGTATGCTCCACGTCTGCTACGTCCATAGGCCACTTGTTCGGACCAAGTACTGGAGGTCTCAGACCAAGGCGCTCGAAGTGGTACTTCTGGTTCTCCGTTAACCACCGAATGACCTCGATCTCGAAATAAGGGTCAATGGCAACACCGGTATCTATGCTCTTGCCAAACATCTTGCGAAGCCCGGATGATGCACCAGGCCCAGGAACGACAAAATCATTACGGTGGAAATTGAGCAGCTTGCTGTAAGACAGGTTCAGCATTAGCTGATAAGTCGCGAAATCCCCCATGCTTGGGAATGAGATCAAGTATTCGAAAACGTCGGCCATATGCCAGGCGTGCAAGCATTTGTTGTAGACCTCGTTGTCCATAAAGATCTCCAAAAGGACGAGGTGATTCACGTATCCGTCGACGTAATCGAATTTCGGGGCGGGCTTTTGAAAAGCCCCAGTATACAGGGTCTTTCCTAATCTCTTAGCCCTGTGCAGCACGGCAGCATATTTGGCTCTGTTGTAAGTTGCCCATTCAAGTGGTCCAACTTCGTCCTGGAGCATTTCCCAAGTCTCAATCTTGGTGAACAAGTTGAAGAGGATAATCCGGAACGCGAGCTCCTCTGGTTGCTGAGGTCCCTTTTCAATGACTTCGCGGATGATATACTGGCTCAATCTGTCCAGAACGCGAAAAGTGTTGCAGAAGTGGTATTTCTGGAGAATAACGTCTTCCGTCCATCTGTAAGGTATGAGTCAATCACGCTACAGGCGATGAACAAAATACCACGCTTACGGCCATGGTTCACCCGCCCTGCGCCGGTCATCAACTGCTTTCCTCTCGGCAGCAAATCTCCAAAAAGTGTCGAAAGCGACAGTAGGGGTTAACGTGATCCCGCAAATAATTATAGGATCTTTGGCGCTGCGAACCACAGGGTCACGGGTTGATAGCTTCTTGCGTTTCTCCCGAGGAACAAGAGTGTACGGATCACTCAACGACGACTTCCACGAGGGGCCACTCGAACGGGGCCCAAGTGAACCCGACGGCGAAGAGAGGGTCGAATTTGAGTCGTCGGACGCGGTATCATAGGTCCTGACTCGAAGAACGGGCATATAAATAGGTAAACCTACGCGATCAAAAGACGCGTTCAGAGACAATCACCCCACAAAGACCAAATTACACACCAAAAAACACCTCAGACGCGTCCAGTAACCAAGAAACCCTTGCAGAGAGGATCAAAAGGGCGAGCAGAGAAGTCTATAGTCCTCAATTTTCTCACGCTGTTTTATCCTGAGGTTGTACCTAATTGAAGGGGTTTAGTACGTTGCATGTTCCTTGCCAAAACAAGACCACATATGCTCCAATCAATGCATTTTGTAGTTTTGAAGAAGAATGATACAAGTGCATGCACCCCCACAAGGCTTATTTTGTGCTCAGACTTTTCTGGATCTCCCATACACATGCATTAATTTATGTCCACTTGCATCTTGTCTATGTAAGCACTCATCAAGAAAGGTTGCACAGAAGAATGGCCAGAGGTGGCCAGCTTTTTCTTTTTATCTTTTTTCTTTTTTAAATTCCAGTTTTACTGCAATAGACAAATGGGTGCACAATAGCAGTCCCGGCTGACCATTCTAGGACCGCCAACTATGGAAAAAACATTCATGCAAGATCCTCCTCGGAAATAGATTCTCCTGGCCTTTTCATACTGTGCAATAGAAATTGGAGGAAGGAGCTACAGTTGCCTCTCTCTTAACCCATAGCTCTTGGTGGAAGGGTGGAGCTATGGGCTATCATAGAGAATCGGTTGTCAGAGAGGTCCTGCTATTAGCGCCAATGAAAATCATTGAACTTTTTTTTGTGCTATACCTATATAAAAGTCCATTTAAGATGGTTAGACGAGGGACAAACACTGATAGTCACGGAGCAATCATCTCGATGGCCTGCAATGACAACTGGTCCCGGTGAGCCATCGTCAATACCGCATCACCACCATTGATTCTGCTGCGCCTACTTGCACCTCTTATAGTTTGAGGACGGCTGTGTAGATGTCATTTCACCCACATGTTTTTCTTCAGCAAGGTTCAACATTCCGGAGTGACATGTGGTTATTCTCTGCAAATATCAGGAATTTGAGAGCACGAAGGTCCTTTTCTGTAGCTGTGGGTGGTTCGGAAGCAACAGCTGCTCAGCGTTGTTGTTAATGTATGAGACCAACCTTCTTGGACATGAAGACCCTGTTATCAGTCACGTTTATATAAAATTGCTATATAAGTCATGGGTGCTATGGGACTTTGAACCGAAATACCTATGGGTTATGGGGTATGCGAAGCTATGGAACCCCGCGTACCAACTTGGTGGAAGGAAAATTCTATGGGTTACAGCAGAGTATGGGTTATCAGAGGTATGGGTTAAAAGAGAGGCAACTGTATCGGCGGTCACCAGGCAAGTGTGAATGGATGAAGTTCTCAAGGCAATACCCGCATGATCAATGTGGAGGTACGGAGAGCTTTCGGGGCTAACATAGACAAATAAACGACGGGAATATGTCCGGGATTTCAAAGTTCAAGCCAGTACCTCGTCCTCTCTTTTCCTCAAAATAGCGTTCTCGCGTTAACTCATGTATATCAAAAGGACACTGCGTTTAGCGTAAAGACACTCCCAAAGAATCTCAGGAAATCGTGCATTTGCACGAGCGCTACAGCACTAGGAACCCCACTAATTGACGTATACCCCTAACGGCAACACCACGATGGCCACTGATTCCACAACTGAACTTTTGAGCCAAGCAAACGAGTTACTCGCATCACACGCGGCCTTGCTAGAAAGAGTCCGTGCCTCGCAACAAAAGTTTCGCCGCCAACTCCAGACCCTGCAATCGCCGCCGGAAGAGTTGCTCAAACTCCCTATCGTTCCCTCGCCACCACCACTGACGCCCGATGATGAATCACCCCCATCATCTCCCCTCCCCAAGCCTGAAGAACCCGACCGCTCAGATCTGCCCCCGGCGAAGAAAGCAAGGCTCGCCAGATACCACAACTATGTTCCAGAAGAAGAGACTATCCGGAACGACTATTCTCAACGATACGTGGACGGCGGAGAATGGCCTCAGAATTGGGTGATTGGTGCTGAACCGGAGCACAGATTTGAAGAGTAGCTCCATTTCTCAATACATCCCATTTTCGCAGTTGACTCGGTTCGTACTCTAGATATCCCAAACAGCAACGACTCCTCATGCTCAAGAAGAACTCTGTTAACAATCATTCCACACCGCCCTACTACCTTCCATATGTTGAATTGTCCTCCCTCCACCCCAACAAATTTGATGTGATCTTGCTAGATCCACCGTTCTCATCGTCATTTGGCTGGGATCAGCTACAAGAATTGCCTATTCCAAGTCTCGCTGCGGATCCCAGCTTTGTTTTTCTTTGGGTAGGCAGTGGCGCGGGAGAAGGTCTAGAGAGGGGGAGAGAAGTCCTAGCAAAATGGGGATATAGGCGCTGTGAAGATGTCGTGTGGGTTAAAACGAACAAGACGTCTAATCAAGGACCAGGAGTTAGCAATCTTACCCCATTTCTTTCCAACAATGTCAACTGATAGAACCTTTCTGGCCATCACAGACAGACCCCCCAACTACCTCATTATTGACAAGGACGAAGCATCATTGTCTCATTGGCATTCGTGGGACCGTCCGACGTTCCACTGATAGCTGGTTTGTCCATTGTAATGTTGGTGCGTACCCAAAACGTGCGTGGCTCAGATGCGAAACCCTAATCAAATGTCCTTTGGCACCAGATACCGATGTTATTATCTGGGAAGGTGATCCAGCAGATCCTACACGAAAACCCCCAGAGATGTATACCTTGATCGAGAACTTTTGCCTTGGTATCCGGCGACTCGAGATATTTGGCCGCCCATCTTCTCTTCGGCGAGGTTGGGTCACTGTGCTGACCAAGGGACTGGACAAACAATTGCAGCTATCCGAAGATGGTACCGTACACGTCGAAGGTGAAGAGGGTGGGCGAGCGACAAAGTGGCGTCAAGAAATCTGGGACGAAAAGATCAAACAGCTCCTCACAAACGGCAAAACTGTTGTTCCTATGACCCCCGAAATCGACGCCCTTCGACCCAAATCTCCAGTACGACATGGTCAAAACATGTCTGGCGGCGGAGGTTCAGCAATGAGCGGTGGTGTCGCTGTTGGAATCCCATCAAACGCCAACACCAGTAACACGGCCAATAGCAGATTTGCATCTGGAAACCGACCACCCAGTTTCATCAACCACCCTCCTGTCAGCCTTCCCCAGAATCAGATGGGCCAAAATCAAATGATGGTTCAGCCTGCTCTGATGGGCATGGGTGTGGGTGTTAATCAGCTAGGAATGGGAATAGGGGTTCCTGTGCCCATCGATGATATGATGACTTCGGTACCTGGGTGGAATCCGATGATGAACGCTATGGCTGGCATTAACGTGGGAGGCATAGGCCCACCCGGAATGCCCGGGAGTCATAATCACGCAATGTTGGGCGTGAACAATGTCAACGTGGGTATGGCATCTGTTGGACCCATGGGAGGCGTCAATGTTGCATCACCTACGCCAATGCACCACCCAATGATGGGACAGATGAATATAGGTGCTGGGGGATTCCAAGGACATTCCGCCGTGGGGTTCGGAGGCGGTGTTCCAGTATTCAATCCTGCTATGAATAACGGTGGGATGGGATGGGGTGATCAAGGTGAGGCGTTGCTGTGCAATCGAGCGTGGATAACGGTTAGTTGATGTGAATTCGTTTCCTCCTAGGACCCATAGTCAACGGGATGAATATGGGCGGCATGAACATGAACATGAATATGAATAACATGCATCATAATATGGGAATGGGAGGGCAGTGGGGTGGGGGTGGTTTCTGAACGTCGGGTTTTCACCTTTGCTGTATTTACGCTGTGTAGCATGCTATCAAGTTGTTTTCGACATGGACGGAGTGGCGGGCCGGTATGACATAATACACCCAAGAATTTTCGGACGCTCAGGTGCAATTAAGTCTAGCAATTGCATTCCCTCCTGCCGTCGCATCTTATCACTCATCCTCCCGTATGATATGGGCAAAGCAACGAAAGCAACAAGGAAATTTGCTGCCAGCGGTCAGCTGAAGAAAACGATTCAGGCACGACACAAGAGTCAAGCGATCCGCAAGAAGATCCAAGGGCGCAAAGGAGCTAAAGGCGGGAAGCCACTGGTGAAGACTAAGGGTGCCGGCGTTGAAGAGGACGAGGATGAGGAAGACAAAAAGTCTCGGGCTCCTTCAGGGAGGAAAGGGCACGCCTACATATCCTGTTGTAACGGAAAAGAAGGCTTATGGTGTTGACACTTAGGATCAAGTCCGTGGACGATTTCTTGAGTGGTGGGTTCATGGAAAGGGGTGATGACGACCTAGAAGAGGGTGCAGAGCTCGTGAGTAATTCTCTTTCTCAAGTATTCAGTGGCATCTTGATGGCTTGCAG
This sequence comes from Podaxis rugospora, assembly GCA_018524415.1. Lineage (NCBI taxonomy): Eukaryota > Fungi > Basidiomycota > Agaricomycetes > Agaricales > Agaricaceae > Podaxis > Podaxis rugospora. The sequence goes on from JAEUWL010000291.1 coordinate 31,953, forward strand.
CTTTCTGAGGAGGACGAGATGTCAGAAGATGAAGACTTTGACGACAATGCTTCCTTCGCGTCCGTTGACGATCTAGAAGGTGAGATATTCGAACCCAAGATTTCCTCTAACCCTCACAACATTTGTACATCTAGATGAGGGTCAGGCTCATCTTCTCGAACTCTCCAAACTGGCCGAAAAGGATCCCGAATTCTATAAATACCTCCAAGAAAACGACCGCGAACTACTAGAGTTCAACCCGGATGCGGGGGGAGAAGATGAAGATATGGCAGATGAAGGCATGGGAAGCGAAGAAGAGAAGACACCAACTCTAACGAAAGAGCACTTGCGTCAATGGCAGAAAGCTCTTCTCGAGGTATGTCCACCTGCGCTGATAAATTGTGGACTTACTCTGATTCCATCCGAAAACGCCCAGCATCGGTCCTTGAGAGCACTGCGCAAACTATTAATTGCCTTCCGAGCTGCGGTGCACATGAACGAGGACGATCAAGTCGTAGCTTGGAGCATTTCTAGTTCATCAGGTATGCAGTATTCCTTTCTTCCATTCCTTTGGTTATCCGAGGACAAGGCTCAGTTGAGATGCAGTCTATAATAAATTGGTGATAACAACTTTACGGTATACGCCCGTCGTCCTTGAACACCATGTTCCGTACAAAACGCTGCCGAACGGGAAATTGTAAGCCTCGATGGATATATTCCATTGCAACCTCCATGGACTAACAGGCTGTGGCGATTTAAAAATAGCAAACCCCCGACACAGACACCCAAATTCAAAACATTGCAAAAGATGATTCTTGCGTACTTCCACAACGTGATTCATCTGTTGTCCCAGCTGACCGACACGGAATTGCTACGCCTTGCGATAGCGGAGAGTGCGAAAATAATCCCTTACGTTGTTAGTAGCCGGAAATCTGTTAAGATATATCTCAAGGTCGGTGTTTTTTTTGGCACTCCTATCGCATTGGTGTCCCTAAGCTCCACTTTAGAAATGCCTAGAACTGTGGTCAGGGGCTGAAGATGACATTCGGATAGCGGCATTCCTATCCGTGCGACGACTTGCCCTGTCCAACGATGACACCACCCTCGACACCATTCTCAAAGTGAGTCCGTGCTCCCCGAATTAGAACGAACAATTTATAGTATCCGCGTTATTTACAGAACACGTACCTTACCTTGATCCGGTCTTCTAAAGGCACGAGTGCACATACGTTGCCCTCAATAACTCTCATGAAGAACTCGGCCTCGGAGGTTTTCTGCATCGACCACACAGTGGCATATCAACATGCATTTGGCTATGTCCGCCAGCTTGCCATCCACCTACGCAATAGCATGAAGACGAAGACAAAGGTATTGCCATTTTACCCTTTGTTATCTCCATATCGGGCGACTGAACTTGGCGTTATGGATATCCGCCAGGAATCGTACAAACAAGTGTACAATTGGCAATTTGTACACTCCGTCGACTTTTGGTGCACCGTCCTTGCAAAAGCATGTAGCAAAGAAGCGGAGATACAGGCAGGAAAAGAGAGCGAGATGAAACCCCTGATATACCCGCTTGTCCAAGTAGCCCTCGGAGCAATCAAGTCAGCTGCTTATACCTATCGCGTCGTTAATCACCCCTCTGACTTCTTTTCACGACAGGCTCATCCCCAATAGTCGTTCGTACCCACTCCACCTCCAGATTATTCGGTCTATCCTTAATCTCGCCAAACATACGGAGACATACGTCCCCGTCTCGCCATACCTCGTCCCTATCCTTACCTCCATCATTTCTCCTTCAAGCAAGCCCAAACCCTCGACGCTGAAACCGTTGGATTTCGAGACGCAAATCCGGGTTCCGCAGCAATATGTCAAGACACGTGTGTACCATGAGGGTGTTACCGAGGAAACGACTTATCTTCTCGCCGAATGGCTATCCAGTTCCGTGGTTCATGGGAGTATAGGGTTTCCTGAAATCACAGTACCGATCGTAGTTCTCTTACGACGGAGTCTGAAAGCCGCGAAATCCAACCCTGCTGCGTCTGGGACGAGTAAAGAGCAGAGTATGGTGAAGACACTGCTGGAACGTGTGGAAGAGAGCGCAAAGTGGGTGGAAAATCAGAGAAAGCATGTGGCATTTGCCCCCGGCAAGATGGCTGCCGTGGCGGATTGGGAAAAGAATTTGAGGAGGCAGTTGAAAGATGCTCCTCTCATCAAGTACCTCAAAGTACAACTGAAGGCGAGAGAGAAGCGTCGGAAGTTACTTGAGAAGGTATGTTGGAGATTTCTGACAATCGGTCGCGTGCAATAACGTCTCTCTATCAGGCCAGAACCGGCGAGGATGAGATTCTGGAAGAGGACTGATCAGGAGTCTTATTTGTTACTTTACACACGAAACATGTTGCCCTATGGGTATTGTCTTACAACGGGGTTTGAGTACAATTACCGAAGAATGATGAGGTGCGAATAAATAAGATGTCCAGATGTTGCAAGAGTATCTAAGACATCAGACTCCTGTCCACGTTTTTCCAATCTATGCGTCAAGGATAATCGATCGCGAACTCGGCCAAAAAAGAAAAAACGCCACGAGGTGGACTGAGTGCAAATCTGTGCTAACAACCCCTAACAACCCGCCACAGCACGACATTTTGTTCCGAAATACCACGAGGTCCTCCAGAACCTCTACCATATATTGAAAAAAATCTTCCACCAAGGCCTTCCGATACCCTGGGCACTCTTCTCAAACGCTTCAACGAGACGATCGTAATGATGAGGTGTGGATGAAGGATGCAATGTTTTGTCTGAAAGGGGATACTGGAGGAGACGGGTGCCATGGTCAATTGAAGGAGCCTGAAACGAAGCAACACCATATGCGTACTTTTTTCCCCATTTCATTATCTCTTAGTGCACGTGCGGCAGAAACTGCTTGCGGTGTGAGTCGAGGATGTGCTGCTAGGGATTCTAGGAATGTTTTGAGCTGCAGGTTAGGTCGGAATGGATCTACGACCCATGAGTGGGCAACTGCGCTAAGCTTTTGCGCGAGTTTCTTGCTTGTAACTGCCGCTGTTGCCATCTTAGCGGGTTGTTGCGATTGGGAGAATGGAAGAAACCCTGTTGGATGGATTGAGACCGATATGTGGAAATGTGCGTGATGGATGTGCCTTGACATCACTATTTTTGGAACTCAGACACTCCGATTGTGATCTGCAGGTCTGATCCGGACAAGGACTATAATCCAATGCATGTTGTGAAACCCTGGATTCCTTGCTGCCCAGCAAGAACCATGTGGTGCCTAAGGCGATCGCCAGGATTCTCCAGGGGATCTCCTCGTATTGGAGATCTCCCGGAAGCTGAGAGCCATCTTGGTTTTTTTTTTAACTTCCGCGATCTAACGTCATCATTATGTTCAATTGGCGTCGAAAATGTTGTTGACCAAGCGGCGAAGTTGGACTGAAACGTTCATGATCAAGGCGTATAATCTGTGAAATACTAGGGATTCCTTTCTCAAGCTATACCACAGCCAACAAAGACGTCCGACGTCTTATTTGACAACCGTCTGTCTTCCCAGTTAGAGGTAATGTGGTACATCTTTCAATGCTGATTACCAAAAATGCATTACCTGTTCTATCATGCCTCCGCGACTACACATCGCGCATAAGCGAAAGGCTATCCGTTGCCACTTGGCGAGACTGAACGCATACCAACTGATTGGAAGATGCTCTCAGTGCACAACGCGAACTTACGCTTCCACAACCGGCCCCGACCAAACTCCTGGCGCCTGAGTTGTTTTCGTCCTTCCACTTGGGGCGAGCAGGTATACATAAGTATGACAAGGTCAGAATTTGGCAGCATTGTTTAGGGGTTTAGGGTTTACCGGTGTATGGCCTGTGTCGACTGGTCCTCTGCTGCTCTGTTCGCCATACAACCGGATACTTCTGGTGGATTCTCGTGTGTTACGTCTCTAGCGAGACTCAGTAAAAATAAAGGTTCGAGTGGATATCCCGGGGTCCAACGCTTGATATTCAACCTGTCTTCGTATGCTTTCTTGGCGAGAAGGCGTCGATACTCATAGCCACTCAAAGGATTACAATACTGCCCGCACGAATTTCCGAACAACGTCATGAAAACCTCTAAGGATTTATTCTATCTTGCAACTAAACCTCGGCTCGTCCAAGGAAGCTACAGCTTCCAGCCCCTGGAAGGGCCTCGAATGTTCTGACCGGTGAGCCAGTGAAGTTTCCGCGACGTTCAATTACGTGAAAGTAAGTTCCCGGGTTGTCTAATTCCGCTTCCACTCGCATTTCAAACATGGATGAACAGGCATGGACGGGACGAATAGTTCACCATTTCGGTACATCAATACAACGGGCTGTTTCATCACCTTTTGTCACCTTCACTAGTGGATGTGATGACGGCCATTTGCCACTAGAAGGCTGCGCCTCTGGAACAAATTTCGCCTATCAAGCAGCATGAAGGTTAGCGAGACTGATGTGCACAGTGAGTCTGCTCCGCAAAGGGATACATATGTGAATTCTATCGGACATGTGGATTAAATATTTCAGACTTCTGCTGCCGATGTATGCCGTTCAGTGTATATACAACACCTTTGGAGGTCTCCACATGCCACTTCAGGACCGTTCGGAAATGTAGATACCACCCTATCGAGGGGGCGTAGCCATGATTTTCACCGTAGTTACTAACAATATAATAATGGAGTTCGCGACAGTGGTCATGGCCACATGACTTAATTAAGGGCTGCTCATTGAGTTTAGGGTAGACAAATTGGCGTACTTGCGGTGGAGACTTCACTGCGACACTTTTGTTTTCTCCACCACAATCTACTGCATCCATTTCTGCATCATGGCACGCTAAACATTCCATTGATTGTTATCACGTCTGCATCACAAAGTAGGGGCTGAGCTCATTCACCCTGACCGCCCGTGACCAAAAAAGGGCAAACAGCCACCAGGCACACGTTGGAGGCAGGACTTTGGCGCTTAAGTCACCTTGAACCCATTCTTCTTGCGCGTCTTCTCACTCGACGCTTTCTGTTTATCATGGGCTGCTGTGGACAACCTATCGACAATAATGCGCCTTCAAATCGCACGAAAGCGCACAAACATGGTACGATTACGACCCAACCAACTGCTCAACAAACTCTAGAGAAGCCTGGCGGTTCACTACCATCCAGCTATCAGCCCACGGTTACTTCGCCTCCTCCAGCTGTCGTTAATCCTGCTCCTGTAAAATACAACGGCTCAGCTGTCTCCCCTATGGGTTTGACACCGTCCCCTTCTGTTCAAAACCCTTACGAGTTTGGTGCCTCGCCTTCCCCACCACCTCCAACGTCATCTCCGGGAACATTTACCACGTCTGGCTATCACCCTCCTGGAATGCTGGACCCTTTGCTACGACCGCAAACCGCCTACTATTCTTCCCTCAATGGACAACCAATGTCAGCAATTCCCCACGTTCCATCGCCGCCGCCCATTGACCTCTCCAGCATCTCCGTCCCGGACGAGGGGAAGATGTCAGTGGCTGTGGATTTTGGTGTGTATTTTAGTTATCGTGTTTGTTCGTTGCTTATGTTCACTAGGTACCACTTTCTCCGGTGTCGTGAGCGACAACGTTTAATCAGGGCAGGGTTTTCAGCCTAATACTAGCGCCTAGGCTTACGGTTCCTCGCGTATTGCTGGTGGAAAAATACAACAAATTCTGAACTGGCCTGGTTCCATTGAAACGTTCAGAAAGGTTTGTCAAGAGCTTTGGAGTCGTCAGCAACCGGCTAATCTCCTTGCAGATCCCAACTTGCTTGTTGTACGACGAGGAAGGAAGGGTGCTGGCTTGGGGTCTTGAAGCCAAAAACGCCAGCCCCATGGCTGGGACAGTGAAATGCGAGTGGTTTAAGTTGTTTTTGGAACCCAAGGCATTGCGCGACGAGTCGGTAGTTGATCCTCGCCTTCCTCTTCTGCCGGTTAGTGCTCTCCCTTTTGGTTCATCGAGATGCGCGCTGACGGTGAAAATTAGCCGGGAAAACGTGCTACTGATTTGATTATCGACTTCCTCACTTGTTTGTGGGAGCATGCAAAGGAACAAATCACTCGCGACATTGGAGCCGTCGCAGATCTCAGTGCGTGAGCCTCCATGGGAAGTTGGAATCATCCTTATTGATGAAGTATCTTACAGACTCTGCCGATGTCCTATTGACGGTACCTGCCGCTTGGGACGCTAGGGGTTGTGATATGATGCGAGAGGCTGCTATTGCTGCGGGTCTTGTACAAAGTGCTCATGCTGGTGACAAGAACTGGAGAGATCGCTTGAAGATTATCACAGAGCCGGAAGCAGCTGCTGTCCATTGTGCACATTTGTCGAATCTCCACCATTTGAGGCCGTCCCAAAATTTCATTGTGTGCGATGCTGGTGGTGGTACGGTTGATCTCGCAACCTATAAGGTGAGGAAGTCGTTCTAAAGATGGTATCTCGTATAGTCCTATTTGTACCATCTCACGCCCGGACTCTTTCTTCCGCGGACTTCCGTAGATTATCGGACAAATGGCAAATCTCGAAATTGCTGAGATGTGCGCTCGGTCCGGCGCAAACTGTGGCAGTCTATTCCTTGATCTTCGTTTCCGGGAACTCGTTAAGGTATAGTGAAGCTCTTGTTCTCTCATAAATATAGTCAGTAATCATCCCTGCCAATAGATGCTTCTGGCCGATCATCCCGCCCATCTTGATCCCGCCTCACTTGCTTACTTCAGTATGTGTATCGTAAACTCTTGATGGGTCCCGCCGGCCTGATGCTGTTAACGCTAGTGCATTCGTTTAGTGAAACAGATAAACATAATTATGCCGGAGTCCAAGATGACGGTAAGGATGATTTAGTGCCAGGTAAACGGCTAAATTTACGCGGTACTAACCTTGCAGACTTAACGTTCCATTTCCATTGCTTCAACACGGAGGACCCCCAGGACCCCAGTGTGGGGTTGATTAATGGGGAACTTTGTATTCCTGGAAAGTTATTGCGTAGGGAGGTTTTTGATCCTGTTGTCAATGAAGCACGTCTACAATCATGTTCCCGTCGTCTGTTCTGCTGAAACTGATCGCACTTCACACAGGTATTGCAATTGATTGAGGACCAATTGGCGCGGATAGAACAACGAATCGACGCTTTGCTTCTCGTGGGAGGTTTCGCCGGCAGCGAATACCTCAGACAGCGAGTCCAAGTACGTCTTTTTATAGAGTTTCCCTTCTTGAGCTCTACTCAATAGGATCAAATTGTATTCATCAAGGAACAATTTGGGTCTCGCATTCACACTATTGCGAGACCACCCGATGCTGACACAGCAACTCTTCGCGGTGCCGCTCAGTACGGTTTGGCACGAAGGCCTCTCGTAGCTAGCGTGATCGCCCCGCGGGCGTACATTATGAAAGTATGTGATGGTGTGGCATTGCCGGATAGTCGGATTGTTTATTTGATTATATCGTCACCGATAGGTCAAGTTGCCGGCAGAGCAAGAGGATTGGTTGAAGCGTCCAGCGTACATACGGACCAATGACGCAAATATTCATATATGTGAAAACAGGTATATATGCCATTCATGCTTCCTTTCATCTTCTAAGCCGGCGGTTCGGCAAAACAGATTACAGTATCTTGTTTCCAAGGGCGCGATTCTCCGGAAAGGGTGAGTGTCTTCGACAACTTTTTTCCCATGTCCAGTTCCATTCTTTACGGCTGATATATGGCATTTAGTCAACGGCTTTCAACCAAGTTTTGGTATGTCCCGCTCCGGTTTCTCTACCAAACTTAAGTCACATCAAACTTTCAATAGTAAATATTCCCAATCGGCACAAGGTTCGTGGTCTCGTATCCTTGGCCGTCTTTCCACCGCTCTTAATCCATTACCTGTTTCAGACTCGACATTCGTCGCCACTCTATATACGAGTGATGCCGAGAAGATTATGCGATACACAGACGAAGGAGAAACCACGGAATTATGCAAATGGACAGTTGATCTTTCGTCGCTACCCTCGTTCCGGAATAACGCAGCGATGCAGCCAGGCGGGTTCTATACGGGTGAGGCCCTCCTGATTGGGATCAATTCGCCGAATCTAAAGTCCTACCCCTTATGTTTCATCTAGAATTTGAGTTAGGCTTGGAGCTAGATAGTGCTGAAGTCCGTGGAATCCTGCTTTACAACAACCAAGAGTGGGGAAGGTGGGCCTTACAAATGGGATTAACCTTTGGATTATGATCCTAACTTCATGGCAGGGTTACGTTCGATTTTCTAAACTAAACCTGAGATATCCGTTGCAAGCCTGCGTCCTTAATATCATGTTTTGATTATCTTTATCGTCATTCACACCCAGGCAGCTCAGATGACGCAGGTGGACTCTCAATTGATGCAGTGCTCGAGTTGCATGACAATGAGTGATTGGACCAGTCACATGATTTCTGGGCTGTCGGGGGTTAGTTGCTCCGTCACTGTCGCACCTACATATACACCAACACGTACGTATTTGTTGAACTCGTATTTAACGCGTTCCACTGGGCGATGACACGTGCCTCACAATGTCAACCTCATGTTGGACATCGATGATTGAATTGCGTGCCGATTGCGTTTCTCGGTGTTGACCGTATGTTGATGTGGGGGACAATCAGGGAATTCAGGGAAAGGCAGAACATAACAGGTGTGTCCAGATCTGTACATTCAAATTAAATTTGGGCAACCCATTATTGTTATGACGGAACGATGGCCGACAACCGGGCGGGGGGATAGGACGAGCCGCTGGATCATGATCAAGCTTCCCCCTTGTGGTCTTACCGGACATTCCCTCGGTACCTGTGTTGGTTTGGCTGAAATCATTGAAACATTGAAAAGGTTAAATGTTCATCCGCCTTTATCATCCATGGGCAGCTTATGTATGGGGGCAGATATCCGGCATATGCCGAGGATTCCTTTCGGTCCCAGCCGCTCGCAAAACCCGGAACGGGAGATTAGACCTGCTATCCCACAACTTTTTGGCCCATGGGTCCATGACTTATAAAGGCGTCTGCAAAAAAATGACTGCAGCAAAACCTACCAGCCATGTCCTCCTCCCAGCTCGAAACGAAGCCTGATGATATTCCTCTTCACTCGCTTTGTGATCTTCTTCGCCCTATCACTGTCCCTGCCAATCGCTCACATTTTAGCAATTGGGGACGTGCATTCTACTGTACTCCCCTTGCTATCTTTGAGCCAGAGTCTGAGTACCAGTGCAAGCTCATCCTTGAACTTGCCCGAAGGGAAAAGAGGGCTGTACGCGCAGTCGGAGTTGGTCACAGCCCCAGTGATCTTGCCTGTACGAGCGGATATATGGTGCGGCTGACCAAAATGAACCGACTAGTTCAGGTGGGTAGCATATCGACATTTGCTGTTTAAATTATCATTGGGCGCCGCCAAACCCTTCCAACTTGGTTGGGATGCCTATGTTTCGTTTCCCCTTCTGATCAATCGATCATATTGTTGTCCAAGACATGGCGCCGCTCATCTCATCATCGTTGCTTAATATAGATCGACTTTGAGAAACGATGCGCGTTGGTTGAAGCTGGAATCACGTTACACGACTTGCACGCGGAACTTGCCAAATATAATCTCGCGATGATTAACGTTGGGTCCATATCTGATCAGACACTAGGAGGCATCGTCACCACCGCAACACATGGATCCGGCGTAGATTATGGCGTCATGTCCACTCATGTGCGGGGGCTCAAGATCTTGCTCGCCAATGGTCAGACGGTCGTCTGCTCCAGAACAGAACAAAGCGATCTGTTCACTGCTACCCTCTGTGGTCTTGGGGCAACAGGTATCGTGCTCGAGGTTTTGCTGGATGTGGAGCCTGCCTTTCGGTTAAGGGAGGTCCAGGAGCCAATGTTATTCGACGACATGGTGAAAGATATGGACCGATTGACCAAGTCTGCCCAGCATGTAAGGTTCTGGTGGTTCCCTGCTGTGGACAGAGTTGTCTGCAGTACTGCCGATAGGACATACGACGTGAGTTCTTTCATGCTTCGTATTACCTGTCCCTGACAATTCCTTGTAGCCACCCAAGCCGGCTGGCAGTTGGTTCTGGAACACCCTCCTTGGATACCATGTTGTTCAGGTGTTGCTCTTTCTTGGAAGATACATTCCATCCCTCAACTTGTGGACACAATACCTTGCGTTTTGGCTTGTAAATACGAGGTCTGTGGGTATAGATGACGGTCACCGGATATTCAACGTTGATTGTCGGGTATGTTCCACAATCTCCTCTTTGCGCTGGGCTGATCGGGGTTAATAACTACAGTACCCGCAATTCACGACGGAATGGGCGATTCCGTTTCGCAATGCCCAACCCTGCTTGTACGAGTTGCGCTCTTGGCTTCAACAGGAGTTCTCCGATCCCAAGGGACTAAGACCTCACTTCCCCATTGAAATCCGATTCTCAGCGGCTGATGACATCTGGTTGAGCCCAAGCAATGGCCAGCTGACGTGTTGGATTGGTCTGGTTCAATACAAGTAAGCCTGCCATTTACCCATCTACGGAAGTTGTCATTGACAGTCTTTCTCCTAGACCCTATGGATTGAATGTTCCCTATCGAGCCCTTTTCGAGAATTTCGAAGCGATCCTCGCCCGTCATCAAGGACGACCCCATTGGGCGAAGGCGCACAAGCTACGCCCTGATGACCTCAGGAGGCTTTACCCACAGTTCGATGATTTCCGATACGTCTTGGAGAAAGTTGACCCTACTGGCATATTCCGAAATGAATATATTCACAGACATATATACGGGCAACCTATTGATTCAAGGGTATTCAAACTGCGACCATGACCTGTCGCGATGCGCAGGGAGATAAGCAGGGGTCTACCTTATGGATTCTAGTACTGTACATATCCCATATGATGTTGGTACATTAGATGGCTTGGTGGAGTCTTAACTGCATTGAGCACTTAATGATGTATCTGTATATCGTTCAATTATACTTTTTTCTCATCTGACCCGTCGCCAGATGAGAAAGACCGAGTGCTAGCAGGAATCGAAGCTAGTAAGTGAAAGTTCGAAGACTTCCATCCCATCCGTAAAGGCCGAGCAGTGACGAGTGAATAATATTTGTATACTACCTATTCTTCTCTACCGCTATCGTCGGGATTCCCAGAAAAGGTGTGCTGGTTGCGAGGCTTTGGTGGCGCCTGGTACTTCGCTGTTGAAGTAACTATAGGTCTTGGTGAGATAGTATTTATATTTTTCTTATCTCACAGCTGCGGATGATTATTCCGCTTCCCAACACCACCGGTCATTACGGATTTACTGGGAATTCTTCGGCTCCTGATCATGGGAGGACACGGCCAATAGGGGCATATGTGACATTGTAGGTGGTGCTTACATAAGACAGGAGACACCCCATTGACACCTTGGGCATATGTTACCGCTGCCAGAGGACCAACAACCATGACTGGTCGAACTCCCAACAGCGCAACCGCCCTACGCCGGCTTATGACAGAATACAAGCAGCTGACCTCCGGAGGTATGTTTCTAGCCATCTTCAGGTGACCAAGTCTCGATTTATTTTGTTTCCAGGATCACCAGATGGCATGTTCACCGCTGGTATGTCGTCTAATATGTCCCTTCTAGACCAATAAACCGCATCTCACACAGGGCCTATCTCCGAGTCTGATTTCTTTACTTGGGAGGCGTTGATCTGTGGTCCAAAGGATACGCCGTTTGTACGTCAACCCACCACTCCAGTTCCCACAAGAGATTCCATTCGTACTAATTTATCTTCTCTAGGAAGGCGGTGTCTTCGCAGCCAAGCTCACTTTTGTATGTGCACTTGTTACTGGCTGATCTATTCTGCTCATTGAACTCCTATCTGGTGGGTTTCCAACCCATCAGCCACCCGATTACCCTCTATCCCCGTTCAAGATGAAGTTTGACCCCCCTCTGTTCCACCCGAACGGTGAACCGAAGAATGATACTTCTCTCTCATGCATCCCTCTGACTCATAATCTAGTTTACCCGGACGGGAATGTTTGTATCTCGATCCTCCACACTCCCGGCGATGATCCTACCATGTACGAATCTGCATCCGAGAGATGGAGCCCCGTGCAGAGCGTAGAGAAGGTCATATTGAGTGTCATCTCAATGCTTGCGGGTGAGTTGTTCCGTCCTTTTTGCCTGCCATATGCTTCCCTTGGTCATGCCATTCTCTCATACCGATCACTTCGCGCCGACGCTCATCCTGTTCTTATACTTTTCTTTTCGATATCATTTCGATACCCTCTTGCCGTTCCGGCTTTCTCATGCCGCCGAACCTCACGCAGAACCCAATCTCGAAAGTGGTGCCAATATAGATTGCTGCAAGTTGTACCGAGAAAACAAAGCGGAATATGAGAGGATTGTGCGACAATCCGTGAAGGAACAACTTGGGCTCTGATTTTGATAGAACGGGCGATTTTATGCAATGATGCAGTATTATACTATACCCTTACTTCAGCAGAACTGGATATTCACCCACACTATCCGGAGATTGTCGCTTCCCAACGACCAAGAAGGATGCTTGGGATACTCCAATGGTAGTTTGCGAAAGGGTCCGTCATGCATCTATCAAGCCCGCAAAATTCCCTGGTTCATTTCCGTCCTGCATTCCCCGCTCCTCATTCATTGCCTCCTCATCCTTCAGTATTCTCGGAGCCGAGCACGCTATATATGGGTCTGCGCCGCCTCCAGACTGGGAAGTGGGTCGATATTTTTGCGAGCCTGGGTAATATCTCTACTTCAGGATACCCCTACCCTACTTGCCGTGTACCTAAGCACGCTGCGATCCAACCGGTACATGTACTTGAAGCAATAATCTATTGGGAATTGACTTCTAGTAGATGCAAAATAAAAGATACACAAACTACGACAAGCAATGCAATGACGAAACACCGAAATGAGAAAGGGAGGTATGGCAAATCGCATGAACCGTAATGAAAATTCATGCGTCATCCAAAATGAGTCGAGGGACTACGTTCATGGCCATCAACTGGAGATATTCACATGTCAGTCGGGGCTACCAAGCCTATCTTAGGACAACTCACTTCCTGGAACAACAGCTTGGCCGCATAAGGAATCGTCAACGAGGCCATTTTCTTGGAACTCTTGCAATAGGTGCACCACCCATTATATCCCATCAGGCCACACTCTTGACAGGCATTGACCTCGAAGATATCGGAAGAGATCATCAACCGCTCGAGTAACAGTTGCGTTGCGCCATAGCCAATTAGACAGTCACGCTCCATTTCTCCTAGTCGCAATCCACCCTCTCGTGACCGACCTTCCGTTGGTTGACGCGTCAAAGTTGCACGTGGTCCACTGGGCGAAGTTCAAGTCTTAATTAGTATCAGTCGAGAGATGGAGTGAAGATAGATATTGTGAAAAAGACGCGTAGTACGTCACGAAATGGCTTGGGTGAAGAAAGCGGACGTCTTGGAAAATCACAGGACCAACATGAAAGGTACCTACCGGGCTCGAGCATGCATCTTATCCATAACCATGTGTTCTAAACGGGATCCAACCCAAAAGTTATTCTCAACGATCAATAGCATATCAGATTCTTACTCACTCAGTTTCTGGATGAAGCTGCCTCAGTTAACATGAACACCTGAAGGTACAAATGGCACCGACCTGATAATATATTGGTCCAAAGTAAACATAGGCTTCGAGCGGTTCACCAGTAATACCGCTTGTCAGCATATCCTTTCCTGCATAACTGAACCCATTCTCAATAAGGATCCGGCTCATATCTTCAACCTAGAAGAACGAGACATATGGAGTTAATATTTTTAGTTATATCAAGGGTTTTCCAAGGGTTGCTCTTACTTTCGATCCTCCAAAAGCGGTGCCGTATTGCAGTTTCCCTGTCAGCACGCCGGCCTGTCAAGATAAAACGAAAAGCAAGACGGTATGAGGTATGACCACGTCCGATAATAAATCCCAAAAAGGTAATTTCAACGCACCTTGCCAGCTAAGAGTTCTATCATCTTCCCCACCGTCATACGCGACGGAAAGCCGTGGGGGTTCATAATCGTGTCTACGTTCGGTTCAGCTCCCCGCCCGAGGCAATGAGCGAACAGGTCTAGAAGGCTCACCAGGGTTGATCCCTTGGTCGTTAAATGGCATATCTTCCTGGTTGACAATCAAGCCACAAACACCTTTTTGACCATGCCTCGAGCTAAACTTGTCGCCCAGCTCAGGTCGCCGCGTTTGCCGAATGAGAACTTTGATCAATGTCTGTTCATTTTCAGTGTCGGTGATCATAACTTTGTCGATATGGCCTGCGACGGGACTCTTGTAAGTCAATGGAGCATTCTTGTAAGGGACGGATGCAGCCTGGCCAGTAAACGAATTGTCCGACGCGTTCGTGGGTGACTGCTTGTTCACATAGATGTCACCTGGATCAACCCGTTCTCCTACCCCAGCGAGACCGTCTGACTGGATTATATCATAGCGTTTTTGCACTACGCCGTTCTCGTCAATAGGGGCGTCGGCAAGGCGGTCGAAACTATGGAGCAGTATTTTGAAACTCGGGATTACGTTATTTCACAGGCGAACCTGACACTTACGTTCCATTGGGATATTTTCGGATGAGCGTTGCGTTCTTTCGAAGGACCTGGCAACGCCCATAGCCACGATCTAAACTTGCCTAATCATTTATTAGCTTGTATAAGTAAGCAGTCGAAGAGAATTATACCTTATTCAGAATCAGCGCGTCTTCGATATCGTATCCCGAATAACTCATGACAGCAACTGTTGCGTTCTGTCCAGCGGGCAATTTATCGTAACCTATTAGCTCGATCGTTTTCGTCTTGACCATCGGCTGTTGTGGGTACACACTCAGGTACAATAGTGTATCAATTCGGTTGAACTGGTTGTACCCAATTGCCCCAATGGCTTGTTTACCCATGGCACATTGATAGGTATTACGAGGCGACTGATTGTGGTGTGGATAAGGAATGAGTCCAGCAACGGCGCCGAGGAGGGTAAACGGCTCGATTTCGAGGTGGGTCGTATGGGGTGTGATGTCAGATTCGTAGAGGGCGATGAAAGTATCGTTTTCCTCGTTTACGTCAAGATACTCAACGAGTCCTTTCCGTAGAAAGTCGTCAAATGTAATATTGCCTTCTTTTAAATGCTAATTGGAAAAATGAAAGGGGCAACGTCAGTGAATCCTGCAATTCGGTGATGCCATAATTCGCATCCGCAGAGCTGGGGTGAACCCCAGGTATCCTGGTAGACCAGAGCCCACAACTCTGACAACAATTACAATTACAAAACACTCACCATGATATGTTCGGAAGTTACTCGTGGGCGACCACCCTCCACTATAATCATCGGCCGACAGATTCGTCCACCATCACTTGCGATGTGTACAGCACGGTGATGGTGGTTGACGTAGATGCTGACGAATTCACTGAATCTTCTGGCCCTACGAAGCTTGCGGAATTGGGTAACAAAGCGTGTTGGGTGCCGTGTTAGACCAATGATAATTCCATTGACATTAACAACGAAGGTGTTGATTCCATATATTTCCGTGCCGGTCGCCAACCGAATATCTGGACGTAGAAAATTATGTCACCACAGGTAGTCGTAGAGTTCAGGTTACTTACCTTCAACGCCGAGCATAAAAGCCAGTTGAATTATTGGCTCCTCCTCTACGTCAGTTGTAATATGTGTCATCAATGCCAAGTTTTTCACCAATCCACATGCCTCTCCTTCTGGGGTATCACTAGGACACAACACTCCCCATTGACTGGGCTGCAGTGCACGTGGACCACTGACTTTCCTTGTTTTCTCAAATTGCGACGAAATACGGGTCATCATGCCGAGTGCCGAGATAAAGCTTAGGCGACTTAAGACGTGGGTAACACCAGCGCGCTCCATCTTGAACCGTTTCAGAGACCAATTTCCGGTTGAGATCGCACGCACGAACCCGGCTGTGAGATGATCACCTTGGAACTGCATCGTGTTATAGGCATCAAATTCCGTGGTCCGAGACGGCTTTTTGAGGACTTTATCTATAGCGCTTTTGAGATTGGAATTGTATGTCTTGAATAGATCCTCAAAAAGCAGGGCCAATAGTTGGCCGGCACTGGATCAGATTTGATCATCAGCAAGCACTCAAATGGGTGTATGCCAGACTCATGACTTCTAGACCACTAGGAATAGGAAGGAATACTCACAGCTCCAAACGTTTGTTCCCGACGTAGTCGCGATCATCCACCATACTCTCATCGTTCATCGCCATAAGCACGCGGCGGGTCATTGTTGCGACAAAAATGGCCTTCGGTCTCAGGTCAAGGCCGTTCACGGGCACATGGGCCAATACGATGGTTGCGAGTGCTTCCAGCGCTTCCTCCCACGCCGGACGTCTAGGCCCCACAACTCGTCGATTCACTTTCACCCTTGTCCCAATATACTCCAGTGCCTGTTGTCTTGTGAACACCCCGAGCTTCGCGGCATCCTCTAAATTTGCGGAAAATGCAGTCTTGTATGCTTCCGTGTTGCCGGCCGTGAGGAGGAGGATCTCTTTGTCTGACTGAACCCCCAGAGCTTTGAGCGCTATTACAATCGGGACGTCCTCGTGGATGGAATTGTGACGGAGATAGATCCTGCCCTTCTTTGTGGCAACATAAGTCTTCGATTTGAGACCGCCATGTGTTGATCTGAGTTATTTAGAACAGTGAGTGCAGAATGAAGTTCAGAAGCGATGGGATGCGCACGATGTACATGATGCTTGGACCACCCCTTTCACGCTATCGGTCTCAACAATTATCCGGTTCTTGCTCAGCTGCTCTTGCACCAATATAACCTTCTCTGTCCCCTTCACCACGAAATACCCTCCAGGGTCCAATGGACACTCTGTCATCCGTGCAAGCTGGGCCTCCGTCCGTCCAGTCAGAACGCACTTGTTACTCCGCAACATGATAGGTAACCGTCCTATGTTGACATTTCGTTGAACTATATTTTTGCCTCGGGTGTATTGGATGGTGACAATGATCGGTGCACTGTAAGTGGTGTCTCGTAATCGACATTCATGAGGCGTGACTTTCTTTTCAACAGTTTCCATTTCGTTCCGGTCTGGGAAGCCAACATTGATGTCGATATACTTGAGCCAGAAGCGAGGGTCTACGTCGGACGTTATCTTGTTATTGGCTTTAACAATATTTTTGATATCAACATCCACGAAGTAGTTGAACGAGTCAATATGTTGTTTGACAAGTCCCTTGACTTTGAGAAAGGCTGGAAGGAGGAGCCATTTGTCCTGATACACAACATCCTGTTCAAGGCGCGAGCCAAGGGTAAAAGAATCGCTACTCACCTCCACGCTCTTGATTGGATCTGTTAGCCCCAGACCCTTCCATGAAGTCCGATTCAGCTGATCCCATTCGCTCCCTTCCTCGCCGTAGGCATCCATACTGGAACGGCACCGACTAGGACGTACTTATAAACGTGCTAGAGGTACCTTTTGGTGTAGATGGAGGATGAAGTATAAGCACCAACTTCGGTCATATAATTCAGAATTTCGTCTGAAGATCATACCCATCACGTGACAGCCCTATCGGGCCCATTTGCCGGGAATAAGTTCCATGCACAATAGGATACAATCCTGTTTGTGCATGAAAGCTTCGGGACCATAAGGTATCGGCATTCGCATATGGGGCCCCGCATTCTCACTTGAAACCACTCTAGCAAGGGCTCGAGAAACAAGACTCAGGCTTCAGTTCCCGACGTTTTGAACGTGTGGCGTGACGGTATCACGTGTGGTATTGATATATAAGGTTCCCTCCCACGATGACCGTGCACAGCTCAGGTGCTTTACCTTGTACCATCCATCATCGGAGGAGATCGACGCCGCCCACCATGTCCAAGCCACAAACTCCACAACCAACAAACTCCACTACTCTACTCCTTAGGCGCCAACTACAAGATCTCACAAAGCGGCCCGTCGAAGGCTTTTCGGCTGGTTGGTTTGTTCTCTCCCGATCTTGATCTCTCTCTTATTGATATTGGTGTATGAAGGCCTCGTTGACGATAGCAATCTTTACGAGTGGGAGGTCATGATAATTGGGTAGGTGTAGAGTCTCTTGGATGATGACTTCCTACTCATTTTGACTATAGACCGCCTGACACCCTGTAGTATGTTTTAGTCCTTCTTATCTATGTCAGCCCTTTTACAATTAACGTTAGCGAAGGTGGTTTCTTCAAAGCCCGTCTGTCATTTCCACCAGAGTATCCTAATCAACCTCCAACCATGAGATTCATCACACAAATGTGGCATCCTAACAGTAGGTGCGATGTCACTGCAGCGATCAGATTTTGACCTGTTGTTAGTTTACGACGACGGTCGTGTGTGCATCTCCATCTTGGTATTGGCTTTTATGCAAGCAGAAGGACAATATCTTAACCATTTTTAGCATCCTCCTGGTGAGGACGAATATGGCTTCGAACAGGCATCGGAACGATGGCTGCCGGTGCACACTGTCGAGTCGATCGTGAGTTTCCCCTCTTGTTTCACGGAGTTTATGTTTCAACCAAAGTTTCTCAGTTGATTAGCGTGATATCTATGCTTTCTTCCGACCCTCCCAATATCGACAGTCCTGCTAACGTTGACGCCGCGAAGCAAGTTCGAGATGACCTTGCAGGTTTGTGTTTCCTTTACAATTATTTTCTACCTCTTTCATATCTCTGCTTCTCAGGCTACAGGAAGAAAGTTCGACGACTAGCTCGGAAGAGTGCTGAGGAGGCCTTTGAGTAAACTGGATTTTGAGGATTGTATTCCATCTCTTACGTATCAACTCATTCGCATCTGCTTTACTTCTAATACATGTATGTATCAAGTGCAATTCACCGGGTTTTATTGACGTCTTCGGAGGGAGAGGGTTTCATGTGCGATGAGAGTCGTGTGCACTCATTTGCAGTCATTTAAATGATTGCTTCTGAGTACGCGTGACTCCCGTGACGTAACGCGTTTTGGGAGCATTGCTGCCGTGACCACTCTTTGTCTCTTCTCGCCATGTCAGAAAACCCAAGCACGAAACGTACATGCCTTCGTCTGCTTCATAAGTTTTGCACCCGGTTCTGATCTGTGATATAGGTCAATTAATATCTGTTCCAGCCCCTTTAGGTTGGTGAGGCCATGGCTCAGAGGGCTTGCACTGAACTTGGTCCAGATCCAGATTCTGATTCTGACTTTGCGCCGGGCGTGTACGTCCCGGAGACCATGAAAACACGGAAACAAGGCTCACCTGCAAAGATGAAACGCCGCTCAGAAGTCCTCGCCGATCTCACAGGACGAGCCAAACGGAAAAGTACAAACGCCTTCGTCCTAGGCCAGGCATTCTCATGACACAAATTCCTTTTGGTAGAGTTTTATCATAAAGCGCCAGCTGGACCAAATGAGCTTTTGAAATGCTTTGGTATGTGATTGAGATCAGGCTCCACATGTCTTGCGTCGTCGAATGTCCATGCAGCACTAGACGATCTTGGTCCAGATTCGGCGTCGGAATTGGAATCGGTTGATGAACCCAGAAATCCAATACCAACGAGTTCCGACCGAGAATATGAGCTTGATAACAGTTCACCCATTGTCTTGAAAAGTTTTGCCGTGTTGTCCAAGGCCAGATCGAGGGCTTCACGGTCATCCAGCCCGAAGATTTCACCCGGAAACCTGGATCCTGATGACTCTGCGACTGGTAATCTCTTTCATAATTTTCTGAATTTGCTTATGTCTACTTCCAAATGCAGAATCCGACTCGGAAGAAGACGCCACTCCCAGAAATACCATCCCTAAACTGTGTACGTTTAGCACTGGTTATATACTGTATCACAAAGCGGGTGACGTCGCTCTAGTGAGCGAAGAGAACTCTGCCACAGAATCAGATTCTGGTGACGAAGTGCTGGTATCAGGTAGAGCAGCCTTCCTTCAAGGCAACGTCTAACACCTGTCTACAGAGGTCAAACCCTTGAAGCCCGAATCAGCTGACTCAGCCACTGAGCCTGACACTGACGACGATCTTCCTGAAGAGTCAAGCGTATATGTCAGAATTTCCTGCGGCGTTGGCATTGGACCCTATGATGACCGCTTTCTGGGCAGGATCTAAAACCGCGCCCTGGGTTTCCCCTTGCACCAGGGCAACAGCGGCAGGAACCGCTCATTCTGGATGGGAAGACAAGTACACAAGTCCCTGCAGCAATTAACACGTACCTGCGTGACTACCAACGAGAGGGTGTCAAGTTTCTCTGGAATCAGTATCAGGAAGGCAGAGGCGGTCTGCTTGGGGATGATATGGGTCTTGTGAGTCGAACACGTTCTGCTTCTGTCTGCATCCGACTATTTGCCAACTGTCGAATGTGGATATCTAGGGTAAGTGAAGAGAAATACAGGTGTCCAGAATAGTACTCATTCCCACCGCCCGGCAGGCAAAACCATTCAAGTCATTTCTTTCTTATCGGCCGTAATGCGCAAGAGTGGCGTGATAACCGACAGGAACCGTCGCCGTAAGCACGTCTCGAGTCTCCAGGACCTGGCGGCCTGGAAAGAACGACGCGAACTACCGCCTGCCAATGCTGTGTGGCCGACCTGTCTTATTATTGCACCGAGCACTGTTGTACATAATTGGGAGAGGGAATTCCAAACAGTACGCCGACGGTTTAGTTGAACATGTTTTATTAATAATCGCCTAGTGGGGCTACTTCGAAGTTGGTCTCTACACTGGCAGCCGGAAAGAACGAGAACCAGTGCTCCATGAGTTCAAGATGGGGCGATTGGACGTTGGTATGTGTAGCCCCAGACAACTCATCGTGTATACGGCTTATCTTGTTGATTTTTTTTTTACGGAACTAGTCATAACCAGTTTCGATATTGCTCGTAAAGACATAGAC
This sequence comes from Podaxis rugospora, assembly GCA_018524415.1. Classification (NCBI taxonomy): domain Eukaryota; kingdom Fungi; phylum Basidiomycota; class Agaricomycetes; order Agaricales; family Agaricaceae; genus Podaxis; species Podaxis rugospora. The sequence goes on from JAEUWL010000291.1 coordinate 52,873, forward strand.
CTTCTCGACGATCTAGCCTGGAGTTGTGTGTTTGTTGACGAGGTGCATCGTGTAAAGAACGTGTCTTCGAAGCTCACTGCGGCACTCCATCAATTTTCTTGCATTCGTCGCTTCGGGTTGACGGGTACAACAATCCAGAACTCGTATCAGGAGATGTGGACTATTTTAGATTGGACCAATCCGGGTCGTTTGGGAACTTCTAGTCAATGGCAGAAACTTGTCGTTAAACCATTAACGGTTGGTCAGTCGACCACAGCAACTGAAGACGAACGCGCTCATGCGCAAGTAGGTTTCACATAACACTCACAGGAAGCTGATTCTCAAATGAGGAAAAAAAATAGATGGTCGCATTGGTTCTCAAGGACAAGCTTCTACCCAAATTCTTTCTACGCAGGCACGCTTTTCACCGATGTCACGGTAACATAACACACTGATGTGAACCTTATCTCCTCGTATTATAGAACGAAGGAAATCATTAAGAACCAGGTGCTTTGACTCGGCCTCATGTAAGCGATCCACGTTTTGCTAACCATCGACCGGAAATAGCTTCCGAAGAAAACAGACCAAGTGGTGTTCTGTCCTCTAAGCCATAAACAGATCATGGCGTATAAACGCCTGCTTAACATGGATGCGGTCCAAAATCTCATCCATCGAGATCATCCATGTCCATGTGGGTCAGGCCGGAGGTGAATTACATCTCATTATCATCTAGCACTGTCAACACTTACCGAAAGCCGCTGTAAGTCGGAAGATATGTTGCCATCCCTTTGTTGCAGGAGACGTGTTTAGATATATGTCTATATTGATAAAGTTATCAAACCACCTAGCCTTGATTTTGCCAGGTGAGCACTCTAATCTTGTTAGTAATGGATTTTTTGCTGTTTGGAGTTGACAACGTGCTGTTCCGCCCGCAAGGACCGAACGATTCCCCTGAGCAGGTACGCATGTTTCTCCCGTGCCAGCTCCTGTAGAAGAGGTTACTTACATCAGCGTACCATAGACCGCACGGAATAAAGCGCTTGCTGCCATAGCATTCCCAAATGGAAACGCCCCAAAATATGGTACAGCCATGATGCAACCCCAGTATTGTGGTAAATGGGCGGTATGTTGCCAATGGGTTCTTTTTGATCTTGTCTTCCGGGGTTTTGATTGCGGATGGTTGTGTAGACGTTGGAGGTTTTGTTGCGCGAGTGGCACAAGGATCCGTTGAATAAGGTTCTTATTTTCACGAAATCAATGAAGCTGTTGGATATGCTGGATTTTCATTTAAAAACACAAGGTAGACCTGTCTTGAGATATCACCGGCGGGACTATTGACGCGGACGACAGGCTACGGGTTTGTTAAGCTTGAAGGAAGCACGAAACAATCCGAACGTAAGCTTGAATTTTTTTCACCTCGAACTCAGTTTTACCGTCGTTTCAGGGATGCCACTTATTGACAAGTTCCACGCTGACCCCAAGATTTTCATCTTCCTGATCTCTACCCTAGCGGGTGGAACGGGTCTGAACCTCACAGGTAACCTGCATTCTTATGAACCCGAGGCTAAAAGTGAAATCTTACAATACTGTTCTCCTGCTGTGATTTCCCTGCAGGTGCCAACAAGGTTGTCATCTTTGGTAAGCCCCGTTCCGTCTGTCGTATGAAACCGTTAATGATCCACGTGGACCAGACCCCAATTGGAGTGAGTACCTTTCATGGATCCTGACTATTCCCGTAGCCTCAAAGTCTCTAACTTATTTAGACCCTGCCCATGATTTGCAGGCTATGGATCGGTTAGTCGCGGCTGCAATATCTGCGTCTCTGGCACACTGATAAACAGTTACTTGTAATGTTTCTCCTTTCCGTTCCCAAAGGGCGTTCCGGTTTGGACAAACACGCGATGTCTCGGTGTATCGGCTCCTCGGGGCAGGCTCTGTCGAAGAGTTGATATATGCGCGACAGATCTACAAGCAGCAGCAAATGGAGATTGGGTACAATGCAAGTGTGCAAACGAGGTCAGGGTCATATTCTAACACTTCAATCAAACTTTCCCTGGGGCGTCGTGACAAGTCCAAAGAAGGACAAGAATGCTCAACTTTAGTGTTCCCATATGCACAGGTACTTTGAAGGTATTCAAGGTGACAATTCCAAGAAAGGCGAGCTGTTCGGGATTGAGAATATTTTCAAATTACACGAGGACAAGTTGGCGACTAAGATGGCGGTATGTACGGGTCTTCCTGGAACTCCTTGTGAACCCGTGATTTATTTTGTCGTGTTTAAACGAATATGGATAGATCGAGAAGGCCAATCTGGCGGAACTGGATTGGGCACTGGCGAATATGGCAAGTGGGAAGTCAAGAAGGACAAATAAGGTGGCTATGGAGATGATGGAAGCAGATGCTGGAGTGAGCAAGGAAGATGTGAGGCGGTGCTATGGCACGTCGCTTTTTGTACTGGGTCTGACTTATGCTGGCGATATAGGGCACGTTGAGGGGACTGGGGGCTTTGCTGTTTGATGATGAGGGTGAGTGTGATTCGTCCACGAAGTCGATTTCACTATTCACTTGTGGTTCGTCTCCCAGCCCCGCAACTTTCAAACCCCAATGAGGAAGATTCGATTCAAACTATTCTTAACACTATCGGAGTCAAGTATAGTCACCTCAATGACGAAATTCTCTTGCCAAGTCGGATTGAAGAAGAGAGAACCAGGAAATCGCTTATGGCAAGTGTTCGCCTACTTATCATACCCTTTGATTCCTGACATCCTCCATCGACGTTACTAAACAACAGAAAGTGCGACAGAAGCGTAAACCTAAAGGCGAGCACGCGAGAGACGGGAAAGGCAAGCCACAGGAACAATGGCCACCTCGCCGGAAACATCATCGGCCACGACCACAATTATCACCCGAAGAACAGTGCGTGAAGACTACAGGCTTCTTATTTTCATTTCCGTGGTCATCTCATCTCTAATTTCCATCCCGAATCTGGGGGTTATATCCAGACTGGCGTCTCGCCATAACGCCCTTGTGCAACTCGGTATGGTAAACACTCCCGAAGAAGTGCCTGTGTTCGCGAGGGAGTTGTGAGTGGTTGTAGTGATCTTTCCGATTTTATTCCGACTGATGGTGTGACTTAATGTCATAGTGCAAGGCAGCCGATCGAGGCTCAGAAAGAAATCATCGCTGAATTGGATAAATGGGCGAGGATGCAGGAGGCTGACTCAGATTAGATACTGGGATGCTTTGTGGTCATACTATCTTTGATCGCCTGTTGGCCACCTTGCAGTTCTTCTCTTTCTCTTGTACATACTCTCCCCAAACTTGACATGTCAGAAAAAAAAATAATGTTTCGGGAAGTGAGCTTCTGAGGCAGTGATTTTACCATCGGTTTCGTAGATCTTTTCCGATCCCATGCAAGTTTCAGCACAGTTTTTGGCACGTTGGAGGAACTATACTAGAGTGTGTGTTTACTCACTCTCAGCCCAATATCTTCACAAGGGATCGAGGAATACCAGGATTAGCTTGGCATATGAGCGTGACAAGGGTGGAGCCTCAACTCGACTGTGACACAGCCGTGACGTTTGATGGCAAACTGATGGTTCAGCTGACTTGTGCTCATCGGAACTGTTCCGACATGGCCATCTAGCAAGATAAAATCCTAAAAAATTCATAAACGTTTACCGAAGATATTTCTGCATATGTATGCAATCTTTCAACGGAAAATACGCCATGACTAAGGAGGACGAGCGTGCACATCTGAAAAGTGGCCAAGAGGTGATCAATGATAGTAAGGACCTCGGCTAATAGCTCCAAGTGGCCGATGGGGCAGAAGGTGTGCTGAATGGTTGATTTTATCTTGGCTAGAGCCCATCGTCGTCATTGATGTCATTCCGTGGTATGCCGATACACATACAAATCAACAAATGACGTCAATCAGATTATGCACTGTTGAGGCTTATCGACGACCGTCAGTAGTGCATCACCTCTCCACACTAACTATAACTCACGAATGACACAGAAATGAGTGAAACCAACACCCAGCAAAGCATCCCTGGAGAGCCGCAGTCAGGTGGGCTGATCTTACGCTGAAGCAATTGGACTTTCACTTTAACCTTGACTAGAATCGTCAACTCTCAAGGATCTGCAACCTCAAGCTCTCTATGACTTAAACCAGGTACCCCTCCCTTATCCATTCACCGCCCGAATCCAATTGATACGGTGACTCGCAGCAAGCGATAGAAAGGACGCACTCTGATGGCCCACTTGTTGACGATATCGCGCCGCTCTCGATCCTCCGTTCCGAATACGAAGCGAATGACAACCATGCGTTCGTCAAAGAGATCGATTGGCTGATCGAGCACGGATACAAGACCTTCAGGCGGGTCAAAGGTGCGTGATCGTGCACCCATCGCTTTGGTCCTTCTCTTACCTGAATCTCTGTTTCATTCCTTCCTATTGCCGATATCAAGGTGACGGCGACTGTTTCTACAGAGGTGGGAATTCTACAATTCGAAAAAGCAGACAGTGTCTTACCTGGCTTGATGACACCTCAGCTATTGGTTTCGAATTTCTCGTTCAACTTCTTGAGAACCCTGACCGGGAGCTGGCGGTGGCAACTACGCTATCCACGCTCGCTGCTACCCGGCAACTCCTCAAGGAAACCAGCGTCCAAGAGCTCGTATACGAGGACTTCTATGATCAAGTCGTTGCACTCGTTGAGAACATTGTCAAACCCGATCCACAGACGAAATCCGTGCTGACTTTGGAGAAACTCCTAGAGTTCTTCAGAGATGTGCAACGTCAGTACTGGTGTATCCCGTGTGCAGAGAGGTTTTCATGCTGAAAGAATTACACAGAATCAAACACGATCGTGATGTACCTGAGGCTTGTTACGGTATGTGTGACATGGGGGGGACTGCACCTCCCTTGTATATATCCCACTTATGTTGTACAGGCTTCTCAAATAAAAGCAAACGTCGATGCATACGAGCATTTCCTGTTTCATCCAGACACGAGGGAACCCATGTCGGTGCCCGATTTCTGTAACCGAGTCATGGGCCTAGGGAAGGAAGCAGGCCAGTCGTCGAACGCCTTATGTCGTGCTAACTAGACCCTGATTTATGAGTTAAATAGATCATGTTGAGATCAAGGCACTATGTGATGCCTTCCAGTGGAATGCTGAAGTAGCTTATCTTGGCGGGCAGACTAAAGATGATGTAAACTTTGTGAAGATACCGGATACGCCGTATCCTGGGTTCAAACCTGTAGTTTTACTTTACCGGTACGTTGCATACGATTCTATGTTCATGCAGTGGCTGAAGGATTGGTAGACCTGGGCATTATGATATTTTGCTGAAGTAGAAATACCAATGAGAGACTGTACCCCTGCTTCCAGTCCTTACACCCAACTGTGCAACAGAATCACCAAATGATATCCCTCGCTCACCTATAAGTGAGTTTATTTCCTTCCCGCTGCAAGAATGGCTTGAGGGCGATGTCTTGGAATATGTGATTCCTCGAAGCCACTGCATAGGGCATTATACCCGAGTATCCTGGATGTATGATGACCGGAGCTACGTTGACACTACCACAGGGCAGCAGGCCACACAATTCAGCAAACGGTCGTCAAGCATCCAACTTCGCAACACTGCGATATAAGGTGAAACGGACGTTAAAACATAACGGGGTGTCGGGCCATGCTCGCCCGTTCCAAGCCAATTGCATAACTTTGTCTTCGCACCTTTGTTTCGTCAGTGAGCTAGCTGTGTGCACTTTCGAACCCACGGGCAGGAGTCCTGGGCCTGATGATATTTTATGAAAGTAGAGGTTCCAACGATAATTCCTACTTTATATCTACCCATACCGCACAACGGTACCATCTCCGCTTATTTATAAATGAGCTTATTCCCCTCTTTCTTCGGAGATCCGGTATACGCCCACTGTAATCATTTCGCATCAACACACACACTCTTAAAAAGCACGAAAGAAAAGCCAACTCACGTTCAACCAGCCACCGTCTTTCTCGTTCTTGAACCATCCCTTCTTGAACCAATAAATCTCATATCCATACGAACCCGGCACAGCTGTCCTCCGGAACTCTGCATGGTCGTGGCCCCAGTCCTTGCCTGGTTTGCCTTCAAATTTATATGAATGCTTGGGGTGGCATACTATGACCTTGAAGCCAGGGTGTTTTTTGCCGTGGGTATCGAGGAGCTTTCTGACGAACTCCTCACGGGCCTAATGTTGCGGATCAATGGTAGGTGCCTCAGTAAGTTCAAGCCCTCGACGTGACATTGATGGTAAGTGTGCGACTAACCTTGGGCTCATCCTGTAATCCCTGAGCTAGATTTGCGAGAGCCGAGCCAATCTGTTCACCACCAGTGCTAATCCCAATTGGACTCCTTGGGAAGTTCTCCAAGTCACGCTCAAAGAGGTCGGAGGAGTCGTAATCTCGTTCGTATAGGTCGGATTCAAAGTTGGTGACGTCTCGTTCGTATAGGTCGGATTCGAAGCTGGCGACGTCTCGTTCGTACAGCTCGGATTCGAAGGGGGTTACGTCTCGTTCGTGCAGCTCGGATTCAAAGTCTCGTTCGTACAACTCGGATTCGAAATCGCGTTCGAAGAGATCGGCAGAGTCGTAACCGCCAAGATCACGCTCGAACAAGTCGTATTCGAGGCCTGTCGTATCACGTTCGAGCAGATCGTGCTCAAGACCAGTCGTATCTCGTTCGAACAAATCGTGCTCGAGACCATTCACATCCCGTTCAAGCAGATCATATTCCGACCAACTTGTATCACGTTCAGAAAGATCCGAGAACGTGTCGGTAGGAGAAGAAGCAACGAGAGTAGTCGAGGCGAGAACGAGGGAAAGAATGAAAGAGAAAGTCGCAAGTCTCATAATTCGAGGAGAGGGGGATTCGTCACAGACGATTTGCGTTCGGGTGTTGGGGGTTGAGCCAGAACCAGCTGAGCTTGGGGAGCCACATCCTGTTTCACAAAGGCCATTTTATACGATAGCAATTATCCAATATCGGGGATTCAGCCGAACACGAAGGTTGAGACACTTGATGATTGGGTGGTACGTGTGTCATTATTCACAGCCATTGATGTCAGCACGAGCACTACCATCAAAAGCTGGTCCCGGGGAAATCCCCGGCGCCGAGAAACACAGAGACTATCGGGCTTCAAGGCATCAAAGCAGAGATGAGGTAGACATAGCAACTCGGGTTGGTATCCGTGTGCCTTGAATATAAATAAGCACAATGCTATGTAAAGGCCACGGCAGTGATGCCCAGGACTGATGTACACTTATTCTTACATCGCAATCTGACAAGGTTGCATACACCATTGGAAAGCGTATGATCCAAGAACCGGATATTACTGGCGCCAGCGAATATCTACATCATGGTTTACAACGCAAATACGTTCCAACGACTGTCATTTCCATATTGGTGGGACTTGTAGGTACGAGCATCCTGTAAGATAGTCTACTTTAGCACTTTTACATTGCACAAATGAAAGCGTACTTGTAAGGAAAACGGTAAAGATTTCTTCACATTGACAAGGAAGGAAGAAGCAAAATCCAAGTTTTATCCCTCATAACACTAGGTCCAAAAAACCAAAGAACCCAAAGCGATGTACCCAAATTGAAGCGACCATCATCTATCGTCCGACACTCTCTTTATCTACGGCGCCAGCGCCTCAATAGCGAAACTGGTAACTTGGGGCAAATAAGCGCTCGCCGCCAACTCCAAAAGATAGACATCATCAAACGACTGCAAGCCATTGAACCCTCCTATAAGGAAGAGCCTGCTCTCGGCGAGGACGGCAGCGTGATATCCGCGCGGGGCCGGAATTTTTCCGTACACGGGACGTGTTTCATATTGTAACGAGACTAGGGTTGCAGATGTGAGTTTTTTGATGGTGAGAGTCGTAGACAGAGGTGGGACATACCAAGGTTAAGAAGGACAAGTTCGGAGGTATATTCTTTACTATCGTGCCCTCCGAATATGAATAGATAAGACCCGACTTGTGTCGAGCTATGCGCGAGACGTTTGTGCGGCATATTCGTTTTAATCTGTGTCCATATACGCGTATCTAGCACCCAGCGGCATAGTAAGATTAAGAAAAGAGCCGCAGAAACGGGAAACGCACCCAAATCCAAAGTCCATAACTCGTCAAAACTATCCTTCCCATCACTCCCTCCGATGACGACCATAATATTTCCTACAAGGTTGGCGGTATGGTATCCCCTCGGCCCAGGCTTCTTCACGCCATGAGTCTCGATCAACTCCCATTTCATCGTTACGCTCCCATCTTTATTTCTCCCTCCATTCCCACCACCACATGGTCCATAAGAGCCATAACCTCCATATCCATAAGGCCCATATTGCATCAAGGCACTGACGTCCAAGGTCCACACGTCTGACAAGGCCATCATCCCATTCCCACCACCAAACACCCATATCTTGTTCCCATACAACACGGCAGTATGCGCTCTGCGCTGTGGAGGTGTAGGTCCTGGGGCGATGGTAGGCCGTGTCCACCGCCGTGAGAGGGTGTCAAGTATGTACACGGAATCATAATACGTCGAGCCATGACCACCACCTATAAAGACGATTTTTCTATCGACGAGAGTTGCAGAATGTGCGCGTGAAGGCGGGGGTGTATCACCTAAACACTCAGGATGTGTCCATTGCATCGTCTCTAACAAAAGAAGAAGAAAAAAAAGATCAACGCTCTCATCCATCACGCGAGAGTGTTAGAGCAAACGCACCAACATCAAGACAATACACATCCTTCCAACTCTCCCGCTCATCACACCCACCAAACAACCAGACAACATTATCCACGACATTGACACTATGCGCTCTCATGGTTCTATTCGGAATCGCACCATACACGGGTGCACGACTCCAATACATACCGGTACTGGGCGCTGGATCAGCATCTTTTTCGTATACGAGTCTTGGAGTACTGCGCATACGCGGGATGTGGACATCACCCCTGTCACGATCGCGGTGAGCGTGTAGGTGACGGGAGGACGAGGATTGGCGTGGGGTTGTGGTGGATGTTGAGCCACTTGGGTTGGATGTAGGAGGACCGCTGTTGTTCCCATTGATGGTGGAAGTGGTTGAGGTTGCGCGTTTGAGAGACCCGCGTTGAGAGGAGGAGGAAGATTGTGATAGTGGTTGTGCATCTGCAGGAGCTAATGTGGGTGTAGACGCGGCACTTCCATTGGGGGGTGTGGTTGAAGGGTTGAGGTCGGAAGCACTTGCAGCTAGAGACCTGAGACTGGAAGTCCTGCGAGCGGTGTTTCCAATGAGGCGAGGGGAGGAGGCAGTGGCGGAGGGCATGGAGTAGAGGGTATGGGAGGTAGGGGCAAAAGCGATGGACGAATTGTCCGAGTTGTATTCCTCAGGCACATCAGACAGACTGCGAGCACTCGCCATTGTAAGTACGAGCACAACCCACAACACAATTTCATTCCACTTGATACCACTACACGTGATCCACTTCTGCCTCAATGAAATAATGGTAGCATTTACCCTACCTGTAGCTAGATATTTAGTGGAAAATCTGAATCCATCTTGTCCCAGTTTTCAGACCATTTCAGATTTTGTCAAATGAATGCATTCTATACCATTGGAAGCATGCCAGTACATCTGAACCTATCTAAGAATTATAGAACAGGAAATATGATTTAATCTAACAAAGCAAATCATCTAAATCCATACCAGACTCAGTTGAGGGCCACAAATCTGAACTGATCCTGTCAGCCTGAATACAGATATTTCAAGAAACAATGTACATACTGAAAGCCCAGGGAGTGAATTCAACTACAGTCAACACAACAGTCTAATGCACCTAATATATTAAGAACAATACACATTAATTTAATAAACCTAACTATATGTAAGAAAGCAGATCCTTGTAATAGTGTAAGACTATCTAGGAATTTGTGAAATTTTTCTTGCCAGCTGGCTATAAAATTTGAATATTGACCAAAGTGAAGAAAACAAAGCAATTTCTGACTCCACAAGCACAAAAAAAGGCATTTTAAGGATATTAAGTCCTTAGAAATTGTTGCTCAAACCTTAAAGTAACTTAGGAATATCCTGCCTTAGTTGTGACTTCAAAAAAAATCAAGACATAAAAAGATCCAAAAAGACTGAAAAAATAGAGTAGGATTTTCCTGATGCACCAATTGCATTATGGTCACAGCAAGACACATCATTTCTGGGTCATAAGACTTTATTAAGAATAGTTATACATTGTGGAGAGGCAGGAAGGAACATAGCAAAGGGAGGAAGGAATGCACTGGAGGGAGAGAGGAACTGTTGAAGGAAATAACAAAATGCACTCTTTGAAGTGCAAAGTATATTGATGGACATCAAGTTTCATGCCTGATTGATATAATATGTACAAACAAACCATAATTCCTACTATGTCAAGGAGACTTGACACAAGCATTGATTTGAGGCAATACAAACCATACTAATCTTATTAACATGTGTATAAACTAGTATAAGAGTCTCAATTCATTCAACATTGATCAGTATATACTGGTATTGTCTGAATATTGAGTGCTAACACTCCTGGTCTGTGGTGAAACAGCATTCTGTGGCCTTATCATCTACTGAAGCAGAATACTACTCTCTTGCACATTGTGTCAAAGAGACACTGTAGCTCCAAGCTCTCTTACTGTTATTGTGCCTTGATGTTTCAAATACATACCTAATCCTCTGTGACAATCAAGTTACCTATTCCATTGCCAGTACCAAGTCCATGTTAAGGTCTAACTCTGGTAAGGGGAGCAGACAGAGTTGGACATTTGTGGACCAAGAGTGGATGAGGCCTTAGCTTCAACTTATGTGTTGTGCCCCTCTGGTACTGTGAATAGCCTCACTTGGCAACTACAGACTCAAGCAGATGAACAGACAGGAGTTGGACAGGGACAGAACAAGTCCAGACTGTAAGCAGACTTGTAGCAGATAGGTAGGAGGAGGAGAGAGAGAGTCCTAAGTTGATATTCTGACTGACTATTACAGATGGCTGTAATCTTACTTATATACTGTCAGTCAGGATAAAGTCCAGAGAGTAGTAACTAGGCATCATCATTCTTAACCACTTAAAGGGGAACAAAATCAACATGTGAGTTGATATCCACAATGGTTTCACGAGGATGAGGAGACTGTCTGCATGGTGTCCAGTCATCTGGTTGGACAGGGGTGGAGGTAAAACATCAGATAAGCAGGTAAGACCTAGATAGGCAATGATAGTCACAGAAAAGGGAATAGCTATGGATAAATGGAAAGAGGAATGAAACTCAGATAGGAATTCTAATGGAAAGAAATGATGAAGAGAAATGGTATAGAAAACAATATTTACAGAGGTAAAGTGCCCAACAGAGATGGAAACAAGGTTAAACTAAATAGGATCCATAGAATCTGGATTGTAACCAAGGCTCCAAGTGTTTAATGGGCACAAAGTGAAGTCTGTAACAGTATTCCCCCCTTAGAGCTGAGCCTCTAAGGCCTAGAACCAGACTAGACACCTGCCTTGAACTCTCTCCATTAGGTACAAAAGGGACACTGGTGGACATCGAACTTCATCCTTACCTGCCCCACCATGCCTTCTCAACCTAAGCAAAATCCTAGTACCAATCTGACCCCTGACCCTATGATGATGGTGGTGTTCACTGCTTTCATACAACATTGGCAGCAAGGCCATGGCCAGCCTCCCATGGACAACCTGACAATAGATATGGGGTCTAGCCAAAAATGTAGGAGGTTGGAGGAGATGGAGATGGAGAAGGCAGAGTGGAGGGAGAGGAAGTGGTTGAGAAAGGTAGAGAGGGAACAGAGGTGGCAGGAAGAGGAGGAGAGGAGAAAGAGGGAAGAGGAGGAGGCAGAGTGGAGGTGGAGAGAGAAGGAGGAGAGAAAGAGGGAGGAGGAGAGACAAAGGGAGGAGGCAGAGGTGGAGGCATGGAGGGCAGCCAAGGGAAAGGCCAGAGCCATGGAGGTGATAGATGCAGAGGTGGACATGGACCTGGAGGTCCAGATCATGGACCATCTGGCAGGGTCCCACAAACACCTCCCCATGAAAATGGGAGGACAGAACATCTGCCTTTGTTGTTATCAGATGGGGCTAAAGTGCCTGCCCCATGAAGGTGAGTACCTATTCTTGTTCCTAATGACCTGCTGACTTTGGTTCTAGAGGAGAGGATTAACTCCTGTGCCAGCTGCTACCAGAAGAAAGCCTGGTGCGAGTCATACAGCTCAGAAGAGAGCTATGACTGAAATCCATGGGGGCCCTAGTGCTCCATTCCCCATATCCTTAACCCATTCATGCAGGCAGGTAAGGATATATTAGAGTCTGAAGTCGGAGTAATGAGAGCCCTCCATGGTGTGGTAAGTACATATGTGGAGGACAGAGTTGGTAGTAAACTGACCTAAGAGTCCAGTAGGTCCCCTGTTATAGCCCACTAAGCAAGAAGCAGGTTGCCTTATTTATCAACCTGACCAAGACTCCTATAGAGGCCATTCACACCCTTATTGTGGAAATTGCTGCACTCTGGAGGGTACAGCAGGAAAACAATGCCCTCCTCTAGAAGGCATTTGATATTTTGGAGGAGGAGGTCCTATGAGGGTATGCAGTAGATGGGAGTGGCTCGGAGGAGGTGGAGGAGGAATGACAGGAGAAGCAGGGGAAGGATGTCCATGATGTGGACATGAAAGAGGATGCAGAGATGGCATTGGTGGTGCCAGAGGAGGTGGATGAGGAGGAAGTAGCAGGTAAGGTGACCAGTAGAGAGGACAGACCAGCAGAGATAGAGGAAGAAGAAGAGGAAGAGGAAGAGGGAGAGGAGTCTAAGGGCGGAGAGGCGGATGAGTGTTGGGTCTGCCCTCCTATAAAATACAGAATTTTTGGACTTTTTTGTTTTAATATATTTCTTGAGTGTAATGCCTCCAGGTGAAAGAAGTAAGACCAGAAATTAAGGCAGAGAGTAAGGGAAGGGAAGTCAGAGGGAAGACAGAGGACCAGGCTTATCAGGATAGCTGGCATGAA